>JBAJNP010003462.1:0-39507 GCA_036877545.1 Yasuhikotakia modesta
TGAAAATATTAAAACATATAACTATGTATTTTTAAAACTGTGAAAAGCATGCCTTGATTATTTTTAACTAGATGAATTTGAATTACTCTTCTGTGTTGTAGTTTTTACAGTAAATATTTTGAATACACAATAGATTTACAGATTGTGGTGTAGTATTATAGCATCTAAGATTAGGCTTAGCTTCACAGTTAACATGAAATACATTTTAAAAGACTTTCTATGGTTATTTAACGCTTTTAAATTGCATTAAAGAACAACATTCAGTGGCACAACATTCAGTCTCGCTTTATCCCACAGTTCAAAACTCATGTGGAACTTCTACGTTGTTCCGGAACTCGTACGAAACTTCAAATGAGGAGATCAAACACAACCAGGTGAGAACTGACCAATGTTTTCTGTAAGTTCTCTCAAAGTTGTCAAAAATGTTTTGTTAATGTTGTATATCATAAATATCAAAAATGTTATTCTCAAGCAGTTAATGGAATATTTTAATAGGTTACAGCAATAAAAAATGTCTAAACAATGTTTTTTATAACTAAAAAATAATTTTAATAGAGCATTTAAAAAACTGGATGTTTTGTACAGTACTGTAGCATTCAAAAAACATTTTAAATGTTTGTGTTAGTCCATGAAAATGTTTTAGGAATGTTTTTACAACCTAAAATTGTTAGCAGCATAAAACTAAACAGGGTTAAATTGGGACGGCAGGTTCATGTGTGAAATGTGCTGGAAGTTCTCTGTTCATCAAAATCAGGAACATTTGCATGTTTCCGTTGATGCAGCTATGTGAGTGTAACTCATTAGTGCATGTTTTCAGCGTAAGACAGCTGTCTATCTAGCAAACTGGAACAGTGTTGAGAAACAAAAGGCTCAGGATCTAATCGTTCTTGCAAAGCCCTGTCAGATGTTGTTTATTTGACTCGCGGAGCTGTCAGGCTATGCTAATGAGTCGCAAAGATGCGTTTCAAAATGCTTAAGAATTTTTGTTTACTTGTACAATATCTGTTACTTTTACTTGAAAGGGTTCGTTATAGTATTCCTGTTTTCGCTAGCTGTAAGTTTTTAGGGATTTGTGTGGAGAAAGTTGGCCAGATGATCTGGCAGTCTTCGGAAAGCGTATGTTGACACAGCCGACCGATTTCCCAGACGAGCAGCTGCGAGGAGGCTGGGCTCTGATAAGCCTGGTTCTCTATAGCTGCCGAGCATCTTTTCTGTTAGTAACATCTCATTTTCCGCCTCAGATTACCCCATTATCATTAGATGCTGTGAATGACCAGAATCGGGTGAATTTAAAGAAAGTTTGTCTAAAAACAGACTGTGTTAGCCTCTGAAACACAAAGGGAGATTTGCACCAATTTATGTGTCTTTATTTCAGTTCTCAACATTAAACTGAGATGCAAAACCTCTATTGATCAACTAATTAACAAATGCTTTTTTTGTCTAAGGTCCCGGCCCCACCCGTACCACAGGAACCCCCACTCAAAGACTATGAGGTATATCCCATCTACCAAAACTCCACTAGGAACTTTGAGGAACCATTTTTCGAGGATCAGGTCCATCGCCCACCTCCTGCCACTGATCTGAACATGCATCTGGGTCTCAAGTCCACGGGCAACTATGTGGACTTTTATTCTGCTGCCCGCCCCTATAGTGAACTCAACTACGAGACGAGTCACTACCCCGCCTCTCCAGACTCTTGGGTTTAGAACTTTGTGACTCCAGAACCTTGCCAATGGGAGGAGGGGGCGGGGCGTGTCAAGATGCGAGGAAACTGCATGTGCATGCATATCACAAAACATTTCTCAGCAAGTTTTGTTTGTCCAAGCTGGTTTCATGATGAGCGGAATTGAGCGAGAGATGTAAAGAAAAGAAGGCCTTGAGAAAGAAAGAGAGAGAGAGAGAGAGAGAGAGAGAGAGATGTGAGAGAGATGTGAGAGAGATGTGAGAAGGTACATACTTTAAAAGAAGCGAAAGCTTAACCTTTGGAGTGGTTTGGTATTGAAAGGTGAAGGTTTGGATGAGGAAGAAGTATGGATGAGGAAGAAGAGGTATGTAAGCACAACAAAAGTTTGTGACACGAGCTACGGAAACAGCCCTGTTTTCACCGGTTTCAGATGTTCTTTTCATTCATCAAAGGACTCAAAGGATCTTGACTAGTAAGGAAGTTTTTCCCCATCTGTTTTTTCCTTCTATTTTTATTTGATCTTTTTTAAGTTGTGGATGTAAAGTATTCGGTGTACATTAAAAAGATGCATAACATAAGTGCATTGTGTAAAAATTACACACAACACCCGGTTCTTACCGGCATTGTTTTACAGTACAAAGACGAAAACAAAACAAAAAAACAGAGAGCAAGATGTTCATGCCAGTGTTGTTTATTCTGAAAACCTTAAAATGTGTGTGACGACTAAAGCAGAACAAAAGCGGACGAGGACCAGAGCACCTGTCCACACTCTTCTTCAATGAAGTGCTTTTTCACTGCCTAAAAAAACAAAATGTGGATTTTTGAGTCTTATTTGGTTTTTAATTGAATCTGTTTTTTTTCTTAACACGGTGTGAAAAGAATGAATTTTTGACAGGTTTGTTTTTTGATTTTCACTCAAATCACACAAAAAATGAATAAGCCTTTTTATCATCCACATCTGTAGAAAAACTGTCTGTTTTAGACCCTTATCTGAGTTTTCTGTGCTAATGAACTGATATGATAACTAACATAGTGCCAAATTTTGAAGTATCTTAAATTAGCACTGAAGAAATTTTTAAGTTCCTATTATTTCTTTAAATTTGTACCTGCTTTTTGTTGGTGTGTTTTACTGGAATTAAGCTAAGTCTAAAACACTGGAATATTACCAGGAGGGCAAAATCTTTGCAAGCTTATTTCCCTCCAAAGATGTATAAAACCTGTCTCTGTGTTAGTTGAGTGTGTGCTGTATGTCGGTCAGTGTTCGATTTGAGAGCTTTCGTTTCTGACAGGTGATTTGGCACAAGGTGAACTGCTACGTTGAAATGTTAATAGAGAATGATAAATATATAAATATGAATATAAATATAGATCTATATAATTTTTATGTGCAGATGTCCGTGTCTGAAAGCAGAAAACACTTGTACAATTTCGATTCTGTTTACCTTCATGTTTCAACAGAAAAAAAGAAAATGAAACTCGAATTGTTGACCTGGTCCCAGTCGTGTTGTTTTAAGCTACATAGATAATTATGCTGGTTCTGAAAGATGTTCTGATATCAGAACAATAAATTACTCTTTGCGGTTTAGAGCTGGTATTTTATGTGCAAATTCATTTTGTAACGACATTTATTGTAATTCATGAACACTATTACAGTGTCCTTTATAAGTATTGGGACAGTATATATTAAATTGCTCTGTTTGCTCACTTACAAACACAATTCTAAGCCAATTGTTCCAATACTTGGATTCACATTAGATTTAACTAGAGGGATGAAACTTTGCTGTTCTTCTTAAATGATGAAGAATAAAACAGCCAAACAACAAATATGACATTCTGTACTTTTGCTATATAGTCATCTTTTACTCAAAATATTTCTTGGCATCACAGCTAAAAGAGCATTTTTTTCTTTATTGTCTCAATACTTATTAAGGTCCCTGTATGTGTTTACAGTATTTATTAATAGCATTGCATACATTGTATGTGTTTGTTTTTGTCAGCCGATAAACTTTTGGATATTTCCAACGTTGAATCGCAAGCTTCTGGTCGGACACCCAGAACTCCTTGTATCGATCCGTCATCTCTTCCAACTGGGTGCGGTTTTGTCAAAGCAACAGCCGTCTGGAGTTTCTGTTAACGTGATGGAACAAACTATGGAACGTTTCCTGGGAAACAGGAAAACAAAAGCAAGAGATGCTGGTTTTGAATCCCTTCTGTAATCTGTAGCTCAGAAGTGAGCACAGTTTCAAAGCATTCAATTCCCAGCAGGCTGTGTGTGATGTACAACAAGGGCATCTTGTTCTGGTTTTGGAACCCTAACAATTCACACATGGGCACACACACATAAAGGCATGGGGCTGTACCTGTTATCACTCATATATAGAGAGAGATTTTGTCAACATGAAAAACTTATGTTGACAAGCGCAGTGGGGTCTCCTTACACGTCTCATGTCTGCTGAGGCAATATGGGTAATGTAGTCTTTTGGGACAGGCTGTATCTGCTTATTTCCTGTCAATGGAAATTATGTCATTAGTTTAGTGACAGTTAACACAATACATTTTTCATGGCCAAGCACAGAGCATGCAGAAAAATATGTTTAGTCAGTGTAATACTGTGTCTGATGCATACTAAAGTGTTACCCAAAAAACAAGTTCCTTCTATTTTCACGGGTCTAAAATCTGAAGTCAGTGACTATACTTACAACAGTGACTATAATCCATTCCCATTCTTGTATTATCAGTGCAGTGTTATAAGATATGTATTATTTTGTGACCACACTCCTCACAAAGTACAGACTGAATTGAAAATTACTATTTATATTCAGTTTTGCTATATTATACAAGTCTCCTCATCTTGGCTCCTAGACTTAATATATTTCCTCGGTTATATGATTGTATTAGAAAGTCTAGACTTGGCAACATTATAGATTTTATAACTTGAGCAGTTGGATTAACCTCTGTTGTTTAGGGACTTAAAGTCTGAGATAAAGACGTCTAAATGTTGGCAATTGTCTCGGTTAAATGTTTTTGACTCGCCGGCTGAAATATTGCAATGCAAAATCAGTAGCAGACCCCAGCTGTCTCATCCCCTTGACTCTGTGATGTTGTAAAATTCAATTCAGAGGGTTTGCAGAATAGTTCTATTTCCCCCCGAACATTCACAATGATTAAGTGCTCAATACGTACTAAAGTTTCATTTCAGTCTCTGTCACCTCACACTGCCAGATTATAATCTAATGTGGCATGAAAATGGGTCATCACTTCAACAATCCGGTTCATTTTGCAGCAATGCAAATACACCAGGATTTAAAACCCGTTTTTTCTCAGCCCTGTTGCTGCATCCATAAATTAGAGCCTCAGAATGTAGGCCTGGCCTAAAATCAATTTGACTTTAAACAAAGTTTAACAAGAAAATCATCTCACTGCAAAGAAAATTATTCATGAAGGAAAAATGAATTTTGGATAGGATTCATTTTGGAACCGTTCGACTGGGTAAGGTTTTCAGTTTAACGTTATATTACCATGCCACACATGATTAGGTAAGTATTATTTCCTTTCAAAACTGACTTCATTTTCTTCCTTCTCAGTTGCAGGTTTTGAGTCTGTTAAATTCACCAAGGGTTTTCATTATAATCAAATGTGAAGCGTTGAAGCTAAATATAAGCTAAAGATCATTGCCCTCTGTGTTAAAAGAAACTGTGCAAATGCATTGATTTAAAAAAACACTTTCATTAATCCAGATGGCTCAATGCCTGGTTTAAAGTTGCCAGTGCTGTACGCCCTATAATATACAATATTTTATGAGATTCTGGTTCCTATGCCTATACATAGAACAAATGCTTATTAATAACAACATGCACTAAGATGTTGATTTTACAAATGATGATAAACAGCCACTTGGAATACAGTGATCCTATTGAACATAATTGTTACAGGTTATCCTAAACAAACTCATAGTTTGTAGATGCACGTTTTGCATTATCAGCAGGCTAGGCCAATGCCATCCCATCTCGTTGCATTATGAAATGCATCTGCCACAATATGGTGCTTATCAAAGCATTAGTCTTCCCTCTAGTGGTCATGATGGGTCACATCATAAATGAAATAATAAAATCGTATCGTATTATTAGATCGTATTGTGAAAGTTTCCAGGAGTGACTAAATCTTTCACTTGTTTCTCTCTGAATTTCCAAACTTTTGTATTACGTTTGAAAGTCACACATGTGAAGTTTTATTGAATTACTGGAGGAGGCGTGGCTTTGGAAATAACTAAACGAAGGGCAGTATCTCATGCTATCAAAGCTAGCCTGCTAGCCTCTCTGAAATGTACTGTACCTTTAAAACAGTTTACAAGCTGTTGATATTTTTGGATTGATCACCAACATCAAATGGTTACTTTCTCTGTTAGTTTGGACCATGTAGTTTTGAACCTGTAGTGATTTACTGATTTTAAGAAACATAAACATGTTGCTTTAAGGCTCTTTATTGTAAACGTCTCGTTCTCTTTCAATTTATTCTCCTTTCTTCATCACCTGTTACTAAAAATAGATGTTGTGTCTTGATGTTGTGAAGAGTTTCAGCCCTGAACCTCATGGTTTTGTCAGACGTGCACGTGTTTTCTCACTGACGTCCCACGGCAAAGAGGAGGGACGTGCTTCCTCATCCAACGCTCCTATTGGTCGGAACAGGTCGGTGACGTCATCACGCACCGTTGCCAAACAATGGGCAGGAAAAAGCCACGTTGACGAAGTCGACACTGGTGCGCGTGTTTTTCAGCCAGGAAACAGTAGGATCGTCTTGGTTTTTGGACCAATTCTTTAGAAATAGCCCGATAGCAGTCATGTCATCGCCTCCCAAGGAGAAAAACGAGACCAAAGCCGGACACCCGCCCGCAGGTAAAGTCCTGGCATCGCTGCTGTTGTTGTTTTTCTGCCTTGAATCTGTTGCAGGAATCAGCTGGTGTGAATTCTTGCAAGTTGCATGAAAAAGTAGCCATTCACACTCTTGGTAGCAAATATATACAACAGATTGTGTATTTACGTTGAAGTCAACCTACTGTTTTACATTAATCTATAATGTTAATGTGTGTTTGGCATATTTTGGGTGTTTTAACCTCGCCAGTATGTCTGTCACTGTGGTGCAAAGTCCGTAAGCAATAAGATATGTGTAGATATGGCCTTAAAACTAGGCCAAGGGAAAAGATAACAAGGCTGTACACTGCAAGAGTTATGCACATATCTGTGGTTGCATTGTCATATCCCACAAATGTCAGGAAATAAACATAGACCTTGTGTTTGTGTTGTGTTGTGACAGTTAAGGCGGGAGGCATGAGGATAGTTCAAAAGCACCAGTCAGAAGTTCCCGACAAAAAGGAAGATAAAGACAGTAAAGAGTATGAGACTGAAAGGTAAGAGGCTAATACATTTTAATATTGACTTTGGCAGGCTGTTACCTGTTATGGCAAATCACTCATTGAACTATATTTTGAGCATCTATATGTTTTCCAGGGGTGACACTCAAACATATTGTGGATCTGTTTTAATGGATTGATTCATTGATGTTTGTAAGAACAGGATGTTTTGTTACTATAATGCTTTTTGGTATGGAAAGGATTGGTTCAAAGTTTGGTTAAGTCTTTCACCTTAGGAATTTGAGTATTTAGGCACTTCTCAATTTCTCAGGAACTATTCAGCTAAAGTATTTGAGAAACGGTCTCTTCTTAGGAAAGCAGTTTTTCATGGCGCTCCGAAACACTTGGTTGTGATTGGTCAGTCGTAGCTTCAAGTCGTGGATTCAAGAAAAATAGCTTGATAAAAGATAGAAGGCTGACCACATAATGTAATTCTCACGATAGGTCTGTGTATGTCAACATTCAATCCAAGGTGAACAGAAATTGATCTGTGACTCAGGTGTACGGTTCCCACACGGCTGAGGAGAACCGGGTAAGACAGAGAATTTTCTGTGAAAACAAGGCCCTGTTCTTTTGCATTAGCTTGTAACGCCTCTGCTAAGTTTTGGTTAGGCAGCCCACGCTAAACCAGAACATTTATTCTGATGATATCACACTTTGTCCTATTTTTGCTAATATTGCAAAAGCATTTGATAGTAATTTTAGGCTAAACTTAAACAGTCTTGGGTGTGTCAGTCAGTGAGTTTGTGTTGATCTGTCTTCAGCTCTTAAGTCAAATGCTTTCCGTGATTAACCAGCTTGTTGCTAAGTAACCATCTAACTGATAGTTACCCAAGCTCCACTGTGTCACGCTAGGCATCTTTGCAATGCAAAACTTTACTGTCTTGAGTCCACTTTCACTCTCATGTGGTGTTGTGTTGTTGTTAGTGACCTTATTATGTGTTCACACGTTCTTTATTGCGTCTGTTAGGCTTTATGGCTTTAGATGTGCCCTTTGACCCCTTACCTGATTTCAGATCATTACATTTATTTATTTAGCGGATGCATAAGCGACTGTGTATTTAAAACATTCACGTTATCAGCACTTGTGTTCCATGAAAATCAAACCCACAATCGGAAACACCCTGATGACTGATGGTCTGCGCAGGCACGCAATGTCTGCGCAGGCACGGTGTGTCTGTCTGTGTGTGCAGTCTGTGACGTAAACAAATCTTAAAGCTGTTTTGGGATCGTTCCCTTAGAAACATGGCAGCTTTCCAGAGAGTGACCGTTTCAGAAGGGAAGGTGAAATGTGGTTTCAATGCTAAAGAAACTGATGTTACAATGTGTTTCCTCTACGCCCACAGTATTAGCTTTGCCATTTTCCGAGAGGAAACTCTGCATTTTCCTGTGGAGTTTCTTTGAGTTTTGTTGTTTGTACAGAGTTTGTTTTGGTTGTTGACACAATTATTCCTGTGACTCTGTAAATGGTTAGTTTGTTTATTAGCTTATTCCAGCATGACACTGTAACATTATACAACCGTGTTTACTTTTCTGTAAACATGGTTACTTTTCTAGATTTGATTTCTATTCTGAATAGTGACAGTCAAGTATTGCTGATAGATGGAATATTTAATGCCTGTCTGGCTGATGTCAGAAAGCTGTTGAGCTGTGACAAAACCTGCAAAGATACCTTTATTTTAATTGGTTGTAAATGTTTTTGTTTTAGCTACAGTTCTGATTTCTGATAGGCTGATCAATAATTAATAACAGTAATGGTTGAATAGATTGGACACTGTGTTAGCTCCGCCTCTTTCTTGTGTCTGTAGTGTATCAAAAGTTTCTGCTTTTAAATATTACATAAAGTCTCTCACCAGCGTCTTTGTGTTAGACAAACAGCTTGGCATTGGACAACAATTGTTGCAGTCAAAGCTTGACAACAGGGATGGTTTGACACAATACAATATAGCCTCCAAATACCTCCACAATACAACACAATACAGCCTCCAAAATTGCATATAAATCAAGAATTGATTCTTGTAGGTTTCAAAACACTACAGTCGTGTTTGACCAAGGCCAGTCCACGATGCATAACCTTCAGTGAGGAGCCAAAGTTAAACAAGTTTTTTTCTCTAGGGGTTTGCAAAACTAAAAACTAATTTTAAAACCACCCTGGTGGGTTAAATGAATTGGCAGTGGATCAGACTTTCTGTTATGCTGGTTGAATTCTCTTCACATCCTGATAGCAATCAATAAGTAAAGGTGGTCCGATTGGTGGGTTGCTTGGTGGAAGCTACGGTTTGTCCCCAACAGACACGGTTCCTTCGCAGTTCTACATACCTGTGAACACATTTCTGAATGTCTTATTGAGGCCAGAATACAGGCAGATATAATAAGTATAACTGAATCTTTATGAACGGATCAGGAGTAAAGTGGACAGTGTTTTTCAATTTGAGAAGTGGTGCCCTTTTGAGGGTCTATATTTGTGAAGGTCTTTATTTGACCCTTATTATAGACATTAATGCATTAATAAGTGGGTCCACTCGGTGAATGTGCCACACACACACACACAGACTTGCTATCACTTGCAGAGGGATGGTCTGCATAGAGACTGTAAGCAGGTGGCTTCTGGTGGGAAAAAATTGCACATTTGTCGCAGCGAGCCAAGTGGGACTGTCTGAAATCAGCTGTCAGGTATAATTTGGTCCTCTAAAACCGATCTGGGGCTAAAATAAAATGGCCCTGAGACCCTTATGTGATGTGTTGATGAGATCACTGTTCGGTCCGTACACCTGGTCCTGATGGACTCTCCTGTCCTACCCGAGTAGGTTCCTGGAGAAAGCTTTTTCTTTAGCAATGTATTCGCCTCAGTGGCTGTTGCTGTCTTTAAAGTGTTGAAAATGTGTATTTGTTCATGATCCCTAGGTAGTGCATCTAACTGCACTTTTTAGTCACCAATGTTGCGTTCATGTTGTGTCAGAATTACTATGTTCACAAAGCAGCAACATTGAGAATCTGCTCAGAGCTGTTTAGCATTTATTTGCATCTATAGCAAAACTCTGAATGCCAAAATGATTCCATGTGTTGCTTTGCAGTTAATGACTTCAAAATACTCATTTATTTCCTCTTTATGCTCTTGCGAAATATTTAATAACAAAATGTGGCAACTTTGACGGTTATGACACTGAATCTGTTGCTATTTTTGTTCTTATTATGTTGTAAAGGAAAAGAAGCTCAGAGAAAATTTGAGAGTTTGCAACTTGTAGTTACGGGCATGAATGGTTTTTAGTGGTCGTAAACTCATAAATGGTAATTCTGACATGAGACACTAGTGACTGTTCTGAGGTCAGTGGCTGTAGATAAGGAACTATTTGTATATGTAAGTTGTGTGTAAAATGTGTTTCATCAATACACATTTTCTTTTGAAAGGCGGTCAATAGAGAAAGGTGCTATTTGGCAGGTGTAGTTGGTATAGTATAACCAACCAACCCTGCAGTTTAACTTTATTGTTTTGTTGAACTCTAGCTAGTTGACACTGACATAAATTTAGGTTTATTTAAGATGTAATTTTTAAGGCCTGAGGGCACAGATTTTCCTGAAGCTGTGCCTGAAGACAAAGAAAACATGCTAATTTTGAGTCTGTTATGCTCAGTTGATGGTATTTGATGGACTTTTGTTGGTTTCATTGAAATAATGAGTTGATCTCGTGGCGTTGGGGCATCTCGGCATGTCAGTTGTTGAGATGTTGTAAATGGTTTTTATGAGAACGTATGTATATGCGAAACGCACAGAGGGTGACGGCAGATTCAGGTCATTAGCCGAACCCTACAGCAGTAGCTGTTTGTGGACGTTTATAGCCTGACTAGCGACTTTTCACACGCTGCAGTCAGTTTTTAGCCGGTACAATAATTTCATCCTCTATGCTGGAGAAACGCTACAGTTTAGCCATTGCTAAAGCACATCCCACCATTTATTGCAGTGCTGAAAACAACCAAACTGGAAAATAAAAACTGACAGTTTGAAGACAATTATTTCCATGCTAGTTTCCCTCCCTGCGCTGTTTAGCGGAGTGTGCTAAAACTAGTGGGATAATGGGGTTTGGGTGTGTTGAATCAGTTAATCTGCTTGAATCTGAATCACTGGTATTAGACGTTTTGGTCTAGATTATCACAGAAGTTGCTTTTGGAATGTTCTGCCTGTCACTCAAATCACAACTAGCTGTCGCTACATAACATAGTGCTTCACTGTTATATTTGTGAAGGGAAAAGTTGTTTTGTTTTAACAAATTACATGAAAGAAAACTCTTATTTATTATTGAATTTATACAATAATGAGGAATAGATACTAATTTTACCAACATAATTATTTCAGAGAATTGTTTTGTAACTTAATAATAGCTATTATTGTACTTTTGTCATCTATACTGTTGTGTGTATTTCACAGTCCTAACCTGTGTGTGTGCATAACTTCACAGAGTTACAGACTACAGGTTTTGTCATAGCCTGCCTGTCATATTTGATTAATGTTTTCATCATTTGTAGCTGCAGTTTCATTTTTCAAACAATACAATGTTATGATTGATCTGTCCTCAGCTGACAAAAACATGTATCTATATAACATACCTTTATATTTGTTACTATTTGTCAAAAATACAGTAGCAGACTGCAGCCACAGACACATACCAGAGTACACAATTTAAAAAGTGCCTTGCAATGCCATAAAAAGTCTGTTCTGCCATTAAAAACTATTTTTGGCAATGGTTCCTTAAAGAACCTTTGACACCCTTAGAACCATTCTGTTTCATTAAACGTTCTTTGTTGTGTCCATCCCATTAGAAAAGGTGGTTCTTTAAAGAACCTTTGAATAAATGGTTCTTTTTGGTAACCAAAAAACGGTTCTTCTGTGGCACTCCTGTGAAGAACCTTTTGTGTTTAAAAGTGTAGGTTTGTCCTTTAGATCCGAACCAGAAGTTAGCACATCCGTGTTTTCAAAGGGTAAAAACCTTATTTAATTGTTATTGCATTGAGGTTATAACTCAGTATTAGAATGTAAGCTTGGGTGTTTATGTCCACAGCAGTTGTGATTTGTGTACTGCTCACACCTCCTGATCCGGAAGAAAGCTTAAGGCCGTTTTTCCTCCCTATCATCAGTAAACAAATTATGTTGCATGGGTGCCATGACAACAGCAAGTTGTGAGCGTCCGTGCCGACTTGTTAATTGCATCAATCGTCTCGCTCCTGAAGTTGCATAGCAACTGACTCGCATCTCTGCATCTCCCCGTGTTTGCTTTCTTTCTTTAGCTCTTCTTTATTACTGACTGTATTTTTAACATAGTGGTTCTGATCCGGTGGGTCACAGGTTTGTTTAAATAGGGTAACAGAGAAAAAAATATAAAATATATATTATTCATTATTCAGTGGTGGTAAAATATAAATGTCATTTATTTATATGCTGTCAGTGTTGATATCCATAAACAAAACTATACAAGCAAATTAAAAGACTTCCTTATTGGTTGCCAGGTGTATAAAAAAAATTCTGTAGATATTTAAGCTGTTATTTTAGGCCCATATCTGTTTACTTTTGTGTGATATTAGCCAATATTGGTACTTAGTTTGGTCCTTTTTGTCTTAAAAGGACCAAATTTAAAATGTTGGTCCTATATCTGTGAAAACCACTGTGTTAGTATGCAGTCATGTTTCTATGATCGTGATTAAAATGTATATCGTGTCTGTTCTGCACAAGCAAACTCACTTTCTTTCCCGCTCAGAATTAAAACTGTGACTCTCTGCCCATTAATACCAGGAGAATTTTAGGGTGTAACTTATTTGTTCAAGATGGAAAATCAAATCTTCCCTAGAGTTATTGTCATTGCTTTTAACCTTGACATCATACCAAAGAGCCTAAATTAGCAAGATATGACCTAACAATATCTCTGGCCTGTTTTCTTCATTTAAAAGCAAGCGCGCTGCTGCCACCCTCAGGTTAGGAATGGTATTGCAATAAAAAAATTTTGCTAAAACATATAGTCTAAAATTAACTTATTAACTCATTAATACACATTTTATAGCGTTGGTTTCTGCAATTAGTTAATAATATCTCAATATAAATAGTCACAACATCTCTCAATACAAAAAGTGACAGCAAGGTCATGCAAAACGTACTAGGAAATGTTTATTTTCATGTGGAGGTTTTCAACCGTATACAAGCTTTTTTTTATTTGTTTATTTATCATACTCTTAGGTTTCAATAGTTTGGCTTTTGACCTTAAAAGCAATTTCACTTTCTTTGCTCAGAAGCAAAAACGGGGCATTATAAGATTTATGCCCTTAGAAAAGAGTGTCTGTTTAATCTGAGATTATACAGCTGTCTCCTTTGAAACATATAAAGCTATTGGACAGGTTGTGTTAGTTGAGTTGCACTGTTATGCCTCAAAGGGGGATTATCTCTGAAGTCTTGCTCTCTTTATCTCTTCCTGAGCTGTCTTTGGTGTTCTGTGGCCCTTTCGCAGCTAGAAACCTTTGAAACATTTTGGATTTCAAAGCATTATAGATGAAGCCTCTCATATATTTCAGTGTCCTCATCTATGTTCCGCCTTATGTTAAGACATCAGTATGCATCGCATGTTGTCATGACGATTTTTTCCTTTTGTAACTTCACTTCCTGTGTCGTGAGAAAAGATGTTTAAACTGCAATCTGCAATCAAACTTATTTAGGTTATAAATGAACAAAATTATTAAGTATGTGAACGATCAGAGTTTAACAATTTTTTTTATTTGATTCACAACGATAAGTTTATAGTACTGATTTGGGCTGTCAGGTCAAATTTTTTGAGGAATCAGTGAGTTTGGATACATTTACCTTTAGTATATGTATTCAGAACTATGAGCTTCAAAGTCTTCAGAAGTTTCTGTTTGTCACACATTATGATTCTATTTACAGCAAGTGAAGGACAGTTTGTTTAGTCAGGGTCAGTTATCAGTTTTGACCTCTTCTGCCTTGTGCTTTGAGGGAAACGTTTGACTTTGGAAAATAAATGAGAGTCATTTCTGCAGCTGATAGCTTGCGGAGACCGGGAGCATCATTTCTGCTTTGTCCGCTGATGGTGACGGTAAATTCACTGTCCCTCAGGATTTTTTTATAGGCCGTTTTGTACCTCAATTCTACCTGGGTTTACCTCACACAATTTTATCCGCCAGTTTTCAAACGCTTGTTTACTCTCAGTGACCTGGACTTAAAAACTAATTTAATTTAAACTGATGCTTTTGGCTTTCGTAATACACAGTTCTGGTCCTATCATGCATAATTCATCACTGCACATTGTTCAAAAGAAATTAAGATTTGTCTTTTAAATCTGTCATATGAATATAATAAGTACTGTAATTAGTTATGCAGCCTAGCGAGTCTTGTCAGGAGCTAATGCAGAAATTTAATGGCAGTTAACTTTAATGGTTCTAGCAATAATGGCAAATAACTCTAGATTTTATTATATAACATTCTTGTAGCTTAACTAGTTCAGCATTAAACAATTCCTACATTTTTTTGTTAGTGGAACGTTTTAAAACCCTACAGGACTATAACATGTTTAAGTAACATCCTTACAACCTAGCAATACTGTTTATACAACGCCTAAAAGCTAGACAGTTCAAACAGCTTGGGTTTAATTGGACCGTATGATTAGAACTTCAGTAGCCGGGCCAGCAAACAGCCAATTTTGTTTTTTTTCTTTTAATAAGCTTAGTTTAAAGGTGTTTGGATTACACATAAGGCAGAACTCCAGGGTCCGTTTTGGCTAAAATCCACAGAAGGTATTTTTCCTCACAAATATGAGTGTTGTTATTCATTACCAGAATACAGACATGTTTGTGTTCCTTGCGACGGTTCCCTGTGGAAATATTACTGACCCTTAAAAAGGAAAGACTGATTAAAATACAAGCTTACTTTCAGTTCTGTTTGAAAATGGTTTGTATAGCAACACTTTACTGTGTTGTCATCTGTTTTGCTAAATGTTTATTAACTGTCTCTTGCATTTAACAGTGTTGTGTTTGTTTTTAAACATGACGTTTGGTTTGTTCTTTTTTTTCTCTTTAGCCCACCAAAGCTGCCTGTTATAGTTTCAGGAGTTGTCACTAAGGTAGGTCCCCATGTTTGTTTGCTTTATGATGTCATATTCATATTCAGTTTTGTTAAGAATACGTTTTAGAGAAACACATTTTGATGTTTGTGAAACGTGTTGCGTGCAGTTGATGTGGGCACCAGCTGGCAACATTTAATGAAATATTTATTCAACGTTTTAAGGTGGTTAAGGTAACATTTCAGGTGGGCTGTGTTCCAAATATTAAGTATAAACAAGCTGAGATTCACCTAAAGTGAAGCAAAATAGTCCACTTTCCCATGTAAGTGGCAGTAAAAAATAATATTTTTTCATAAGAAATTCAAATTATATTGTTGAAGCAAAGCCTAAGAACAAACAGATCTGTGTACAAAAACCACAGTAACTGTGTTAGAAGCAACATGCTTTAATTTTGCACACTTTGAGCAATGTAGACTCTGCCTGTCTGTACCAGATGTCCATTAACCCTGAATTCAAGCAGCCTGAGGCAAGCACAGCTGTCTTATGCAATCAGAGACGGAGGCAAATTCATCTTAAACTTCTCACGTTCCATCTCAGCTGAGCTCTTGAGAAACTATTGCCTGAGATCTGGACTGATGGACAGTTGGCACAGATGAATGCTGTGTTTGTTTACCATGGTGTATTGGGATTATATTAATAATCTGGAGACTTTGCATTGGGTTTGTAGAAGGTTTAACGGCTCAAACAGAGCCCCACTCCCTCTGCTCGCTTCCAGCCCATGCTGACCCTAATCCCCTCTGCTGCCCTGTGATTGGGCGATTCTAAGGATTTTAATGTGCCATTTTGATGGAGTGATATAATGCATTAGTCTGTGCATACCAGATAACAGGAAAAATTGTTGGCTAACATTCTCTAAAGGTTTATCTCAGGCTGGTCGAAAAGCATTCTTGTCATAACAATAATAGACTTTTTTTAAACATTGTCAGTTGTTAAAAAATATTTGGTTATAAGAACGTTTTCATAGCAGTAACAATAATACAACATTTTGAGCATTCTTATAACTTGTCAAGTTTCATTTTTTACGCTTTTGTTAGCTAATGGAAATTAGCTGACGTTACACTTGTGAGGTAAATGGAAGCTTTAACTTTTTAAAATGCTGTGTGCATTATATAACAGTCAAGATGGTCACATGTTCATTCCACCTCTGTGTCTATAATATTTCCCCTGTAAGTTGTGTGTTGTTGTAAACAGACTGAGCTTTGTACTCAGTGTTGGCTCATTACAGTGTTGTGGGCCATCTGCCCTGTAATCTCTCTCAAAAGCTTCACTTATCTGCTCTTTTATATGTGACACATGATTAAAGGATGTTGAGGCATGTTTGTGCCTCTGGCTTTCTTAGAATGTGGGATTTGTCCTCGCTGGACAACAGCTGCAGGCATATCAGCGTTTCTGCATGAGTGCTTTTCTTATTCATTTAGTTTCACTTTCAAATCTGGTAAAAATTTATTTATTTAAACATCACGTTGTTCCAGTATTTCTTTTAATATAGTGCATGATTTTGTAATGGCAAGGAATACAATGATGCAATTTTCATTTTGGATTAAACTATTTCTTTCACTTATTAAGAGTGCAATAAGTGATTTCTGAGAAACACTGTTAAACGTAAACTCGCACCCAAACAATTTTGCAAATACTTTCTAGATGTTTGTTCATGTGTTCAAAATAATATTGTGTTTGCACATAGTCCACAAGTGGATCAGACTCATCACCACAACACCATAACACTCTCGTATCCAATCAGAAATGGGGGCGTGTCCACCAGCTGTTAACAGTTGTCTGTGTTGCATAGCGTGTACATTATTTTAAGTTCAGAGCTGCTGAGGGAGAGCTGTGTTCGCTTGGTGTTTATTTCAACAGCATTTCTCAGAAACTCTTTTCTGTACTTTACAAGAGATTAACACACAAATTAACAACAATGGATCACTGTTGGTTGTTTTTTTTAGGGGGATAAGGACTTTACCCCCGCTGCTGCTCAGGTAGCCCACCAGAAGCCCATTCCTGGGGTGCAGAAGTTGCCCCCAGCCCATCACATCAACCAGCACATCCATCAGCCCCGCAAGTGAGCCCTCCCCCGGCCCGGACCACCCCGGCACGCCACGCGGGGCCAGGACCACACCACCCCAAACACCCCCTCAGGTTGCCGGGGGTCTTTTGCCGCTAAGCATTCCGTGCCCCCATCTCGACTCTGTGCCTGCAAAAGTGCTTTTTTTCAGTATCATAACAAAAGTTTGTCCTGTTTTTCAGTTTTTTCAGATCATTGCAACACTAAATTTAAGAAGCTCTATTGCAAATCACTAATCAAAACATTTTTTGTGGCTTAATTCATGAGGGACACATGAAGCCGTGTTTTAATTGTGTTTTACATAAGTAGTTCCTGAGAGATGTAAATTGTATAAATCATTTTTTGAAGTTGGTGAATACTGTATATTAGGCATTAGGTACTAGGTGTGGCTATCTAAATAAAAAGTTAATATAAAACAAATCGCTTCTTTGTTTTAAAATTGTATTCACGGGGAAAGAAAAACATCATTTTTGCCACATTCTTTGCCTGTTACAGAAATGCTCTCTGTTTACTGCAAGCACTGTGGACGACAGCTGTGGCGTTCTGTCTGTTACAACAGAAAATCAGTTCAGCTATTTGGCAAGGCATTTTAGAGGGATTTAAACAGAAATGTGCAACTTGTAAATTGTGCTAAATTAATTCTGTAAGTTGTAAAATTTAAAAGTGAGGTCCAAGTCATAATTTTCGGGTGTGACTACGGTTCTAGTTGAATGAACTGTCAATCTTGCACACACAAGGCCAGTTACTGATTATATTGTCTTGGTCTGTATTAGTCCACTTAGTTTACCCTGTTTTTCTCTCTTTTATTTTCTTTCTCTCTCAAGCTCTTATGCCATCTCTCGCCCCTTCTGTTTAGTCCCTACCAGTTCTTTTTGTGTGCCACTTGTTCTAATAAGTTCCACCAGCTGCTGTAGGCTTCAGGTCGGTCCCACTGAACATTCAGAGCTGGCGTTCCAGACCATACATGCCATTAGCGCTCCAGCTGGCTGGGCCTGCTGTTCTATCGGTTAAGGTGATAAAGTGACTTCAAAAAGTCACAGAGTGCCAGTCACAAAATGTCATATTTCAGGTCAAAGTTGTTATTTTCCACCATGGCATTTAAGATGTATGAAAACTGGCTTTAAAGCTTGATCAGAGTGACCCAAACTCTGGGGTCTATCTGACATTCAAGGCATTTTCAGTGTATTTGTTCTTGATAGGCTATCGTAACTTACTCAATTCCCAGGTCAGTGCCTCAGTTCTCCAGTAGAGGGTGTATCATTGACCTTAAAACAGCTTTGTGTTGAGCTGAAAGAAGTGCTAACCTTGCAAGACTGACCGTTAAGCCCCCAAACCCAGTGACATCAATATTTCTAAGAGCCTAATGAGGCTCGTCTCTCATCTCTACACATGCTTTTACTGCATAAGAAACGTCAACAAACACACAGTCTGTGTATTACAAAGCGTTTTTTATTCCAAATTAGCAGTGTAAACAGAGTTTGATTGTCTTTGATTGAAAAATAACAGGGCCACCTGACATTTGGACCACATTGTTCTTGTAGCTAAAATTAACTGTCCATACGGCGTCTTTTGTGAATTCTGAGTGTTGGGCACTGAGGCACAAAGGTGCTGTTGAGAGGATGTTTCAAATATCACCACACATTTCTTAATCAAAGGTGTTTAAATTTGCATATAGAACAGACGATTCTGTTATTATACCTGAGGCTTGAGGATATGTTTAAATCATTTGCTTTAACATGACTTGTCAGCTCTGAAATAAATTAAACCATTATGAAGATGTAAAAACATAGTAGAGGATCATTTAAATTGTTTCACACAAAGCAATTAGCAGATACAAAGCAAACAGAGTAATTCACTGTCAGTGAGAGTTTCATTAGTAATGATGCGACTGTGAGGTTGTGTCAACCAATAAACTTACAGATTATTTCGCTAACAGTAACTGAATTACTGTATGTTTAAATGCTTCTTTAGTTTTACATAGTTATAGTTATTAAATTAGAAACTTAGTGTTTTACAAAAATATAAAAATATATTGCAGTTCTTGAAAGCGCTGAACTGTGGCTATTCATATTTCTGTATTTTGTTATGTGTTGATAATTGTTTTTTAATTTGCCAGTGAACGTTTCTGGTGCAGACAGAGGTATTGCTTCTCCCAAACACCACCTGACAACCACAGTGTTTTGGGAAAATAGTTCCATGAGGCTCCATGAGGTTTGGTACATTTGTGTTAAATACATTCACAATGTTACTGTTTCAACCTCTGAAGGTTGTGGGGAAAAGCTGCAGGAAATGAAAACCCCATTTCTAATGTAAACACATGAATTTCAGTTGATTTGACAGCTTTGTGATTGGTTAGCTTGCTAATGTTTATTTTACTACAGACTGTTTCATAGGTTATTGAAAGCTGTCTATTTAGTTGACTATTTAGTTAATAATGTTTTTTAAAAAATGTTTTAAACAGTAACAATCAACAATGCAAAAAACAATCTTTAAAAAACAATAAATATGAAAATATATCTGCATTCAACAGCAAAATTGTATTTCAAGTATATTTACACAGAAACTGCAGTATTTACACACACTAAAGTTATTTCCTTTTGCCTGTAGAGAGCTGTCGCTTTGTCGCTGCTTCTAGTCGTTTCCTTTCCGCTTCCTCCGCTTTCTTCCTCTCTTCCTTCAGTTCTTTATATCTCCACTTTGGAATCTGGAGGGACTGACTGTCTATACAGCTGCTTTTCCGATGCATTTTCTCTGGGACGTAAGTGGGTGTAGGTGCCTTTGAAATTCTAACCCTGGGGATCACCAGTCCTGGCCGCATGCTGCTCCTCCTGAGGAGGTGTAAGGGGAGCAGACTGCCTCTGCGGAGGGCCAAGGAGGAGGCAGAACCATCCGTAAGGGTCTGGGGCTGCAGGCTAGCGCATCCATCTTTGGCATTAAGTACCAGCATGACATGAGAGTTCTGGAAAAGATGCTTTTGGTTGTCAAGGTGTTCAGGCCAGAGATCTTTAAGCTGCTCAGCATGTTGTCTTCTCAGTATCTCCTGCACAGCAAAACGGTGTCTTCCAACACAGGGCGGGCTGCCGGGACACACCGTCTGACATGCTGTTGCAATAAACGGACTCCCCAATGCTGTTGTCATGCGCACCATGTGATCCAGAACCCCATCGTCTGAAGCCTCGGTGACGTTACTGACGTCAAAGAAGTTCCGTAGAGCCTCTGAGATCTTCTGAATACAGCCTTTGGGTGCCTGAGCTTTGGCCACCAGCGCTGGCAAAAGCGGCCACTCAGGTCGGTAAGCATCAGAAAACTGCTCTGGGCACGGTTGCTGCATCAGCCGGAGAATGGCGAAGGTGGTCTCATAGCGGCTGGTGAAGACGGACCACTCGCGTGCTGAGAACTTCCTTCCGTTGTCTCTTGCTTCCAGGTCAGCTCCTAATGGACAAAACAAGCGCAGTGGGAATGCAGAGCTAATGTTATATACCTGATTGTATAACAAGAGTTGCCATGATGTGATTATTTCAGTGTGTAGCATAGCATAGACTTGTCTAGCGGCTAATCATAAGTATCAGACATTTCTTTATATTGCAGCATTTAAAGATTTCAGTACCTGCTAGCATCAAGGCTTTGACACATTCTACACGACCCTGCATAGCTGCTTTCATCAAAGCCGTGAAACCATGGCAGTTTCTCTTCTCAATGTCAAGCCCAGGAAAGTAGTTGAGTAAGTAGTTACAAATTGTAATGTGACCTGCAATCATTCAGGCAAATTATGAAAATGCAGCTGTTGAACATCAGACTTTCAAGGGCACTCGACAGTTCATTATTAGTTTGAAATGTAAGAGCAGTGTGACACTTTGAATAGTGAGACACTTTTTATTTGAACTATGCCAGGCATTACATTTAAAGCTGTAATCTGTAACTTTTTGGTTTAATTTTTATCAGATTAAAAAAAAATTAACAAAAATCAGTTATTGAGAGAGATGGAACAAAATTACAGCTGTAATGCAACTGTGAATGTTGAGACATTTAACAATTTAAATAATTTAAAAGTCATTAGTTTTAACCACAAACAAATTGTCACTCTTCTGGTGAATGTTACTGCTATTGTATTACTAACAATACTCCTAGAATACTACAATTATATAATATAATATACTATACTTATGTATATTAGATTTCTGTAATAATATAATGTAATATTGAACTTTTGTCCTTATACATGAGGTTTGATTTTAGACTCTCTCTAAATGTTTTTGTCTACATCTTTTGCAGATTTTACATTCCTGAACTTAATGAATTGAATGAATAAAGTAAAATAAGAAAGAACTGGTTCTTACCGGCCTGAGCAGCAGTGATGAGGGCTGTATTTCCCTCGTTGTCCTGCCAGTTCACATCCAGGTAAGGACACTGGGAAAGTGCAATCACCACATCCACGTAACCTTGGTAACATGCCACTATCAGTCCAGTCTGAAGAGTCAACACACACACACAGGGTTACTGTCAGAAATGTTCCACTCTGCCCAAAAGGAATTTAGTGTGGACGTGTCAGTCGGTATAATGTGGGTTTGGTTAGATACTAAAACTAGTAAACAGAGTAGAAAGAGTAAAAGGTGTCAAACAAACAATGTGTGATTGCAAAGAAAAAATCTTGGTATGACTTTTAAATATTTAGAAATGTGTCCAGGGAATCTGGCTTGTCCTTGATATGATATGTAATTATACTTGCTGTTTAAAGAAAAACTATCAAGTTGTGTTTTACCATTGCAACCATCTGTTTTTTTCTGGAGTTTGACTGTCCAGGTCTCTCACATGCTGTTACTCTCCGCTGTCATTCAGTCCTGTTTTAAGTGTGAACAGTAACTGTGTGTCAGCAGTCTTTCAGCGCTTTGACACACAGCTGGAGGCAAAGGATTTAAAATAAACCATAAACATGCTCAGCTCACACACAGACAGTAGCAGAGAGACACTTCCAGCTGCTGTATGTCAGGTCAAAGATTTGTGTGTTAAGTCTTGTGTGTAATTGTTTTTGTTCAAATATGCTGAGACAGTTTTATGTCAGCAAGTCATAAGTTGTTTTCCCCCACAATACTGGTTAGTATGACTGGGTTAACCTGACTACATTAGGTTAAATCCTTTCACAGGGGTTAAGTCCCTAAAAGTTAAATCCCTAAGGTTTCTTAAGGTTAAAACTGTACAGTTTTAACTATTAAACACTGCATTTGTTGTAATGCTAACAGTTGCATTGTAAACTAAATTTAATTTAAGCCCGAAATTTTGACCCATATTTGGCCTACATGGTTTTAGATGACTCTGTTTTAATATAGATGAAGACACATGTTGTGGTAATCTGTGGCCTTGTTGTTTCTTTTAATAGAAAGGATTAGTCCTGTGAGCTATTAACTAAATAAAGAATAACAGGATTTGTTCTCTGTTTCAGCTCTGAGAAGATACAGTGTCCGTGATACTTGTAATAAAAGAACTGGACTGCTTGCCTTGCGTATCGCATTTGGAACAAAATGCAGTTCAACACTATATTAATACTAATAAGTATTAAAGCATTATCTTAATAATAACAGTTTCACAGTTCAGAGTCTACTAGACTTCAAGTCCACCAAAAACACAAGAATAAACAATGGCAGGGTAAATATTTACCAGATGTAAATAAGACGGTCTGGTAAAAACAAACAGAAGCTGGCCTACAAAAATGTGACAGAAACAAGCAGGCCTGGATTTGATAATATCGTGTCAATTCTGGCTGTTAGTGCCAGAAATCAGGTCAATGGGTGACGTTCATCCACAGACGTCCACGGCTTGATATTACATCAAAGCTGAGCACAAACGGATTCTGACACGTTCATCATCTGGAAAGTTCTACCTCCACAGCGGTCTATAAATGAAAGCGCCTGTATCTGCCAAACACTTGACAGTTAAGCCGTCTGAATTTACTTTCCTGCCAGTCCAGTCAAATCTGGTGCAGCTCAGAGGTATTATGGTTTAGTGAGAACTGCATAGATTTTTCCCAACAAATGTTATCCAGCCGTGAGTGTGTAGATATAAGTAGATTACTGCAATATAAACACTGGTTGCATGATAAACAGGATGTTAGAGGCACATGTGTATAATGGCAAATGCAGATGTCGCATTTCCTGCGATAATATTACGAGTTCACTTAAAAGAAATCCTTTAAGTTCAAAAGATGTGAAAATTCTAGTGATGCAACGATAAACCCTACATTTGTGTTACAAAATAACATGTTGTAAGATGGCTTAATTCCCCACAGTAACATATAACTAAGCTTTTACAAGTTTTGCTGTGTCATTTGGTCCAAGAAAGGGGTGTGATGCACATTGAGTCATGCGCTAATGACTGTATATACAGCATTACAGCATGCAGAGATGGTGTCAGATGAACAGAGAACATGCTGGAACAATCCTGTGCATGTTGCTAAAAGAGCAATGAGAGGAGATGAACATGGGAATAGATCTCAAGATGCCACAGTCACTGTTGAAACACTGTCTGTTTATCAGTCATTATAGGATGATTAGATTGGCATCAAATCAGCTCCATTCAAAATCTGTTTCAGGTTTTATGTTTCTTTACATACCTTTGTCAAATCAGTTTTGACAGAACTTGAGGAACGTGAGGAATAACTGTTGAGGACTAAAGCTTCAGGAAGTGATGTCACTCAGAGCCTCATTTTAGTGAGAAGTGACCAGTATTGGGCTGTTAAGAAACGAGGCCAAGAGTCTTGTCTGTGTGACACAGTGGCTGCGTTATTGCCTCAGAAAGCTATTTGCACGTTACATGCAAGCATCTGTTTAACATTTAACATCTGTACTGTAATTAAACCAGAACTTATACATTACAGGTCACAGCAATCTGCCAGAATTAAACCTTAAATGTGATGCTTAGTCTTTATGTGCAATTGATCGTCTAACTGGGTTGCCAGATTTTGCAACTTTTGGCAACAAACAACACATTTTAACAGTTTTTGGGTTGTTGTATCAGTGTGAATTGGCCTTTAAATACCTTAGATTATAGCAATTGCCACAATTATACCAGGTAACAATGGAGTCGTTTTATTGGGGCATCTTGGGCATTATAAAATAGTCTGCTCAAGAATTGGCAGACTTTAATTCCCCAAAACAGCAAATAAACAACATCACCGTTTTACACATTTGTTTATTACACTTACTGTGTGAATGTTACGTGTTGCTCCTTTTAATTACACGTTGGAATTGTTATTTGTAAAATTAATTCCATTTACATATTACTGTGAAATACGATGTAAAAACTGGTAAAAAAAAGGTATAAAAAGGTAAAAGCTGAAGGCTTTTGGGGAAGAGCTCATTTGAAGACATTGTTTTTGCAGTTATGTTTGGTTGCAGAAAGGATGTTTTCATTATGCATGTGAGACGTATCATACAGGTAATATTATAACCTCGTGAAATTGCTTGAGTTTACTTAAGAGTTCCCTGTTTTTATTTAAACATCATATAAAACCGTGTAGCTTTTATTTAAAATAGCCAAAAGGTTTGTTACACCGGTGACCATCATTTCCAATAGTTGTTTTGTCAGTCAGTGGTACATGCTGTTATACTGTAGGGTCATTCTTGGCTTATTCTAAAGAGCATTTTATTCTATATTAATGTATGAACGTTCCTTAAACGTTAAAATAACATTTGTAACATTTATGTTACTTAATAGAAACGTTAGGGAAACGCTCTAAAAGCTAAAAATCGTCTGCTACTCACTCTCTTGTTTTTGTCTGTTTCGCAAACCTCTTTTTCCGTAACTCCTTGTCTGATCCTAAGTTTGACCATGAGCGCGTTGTTCTTGCAGCACGCCTGGTAAAACGACAGCGGGCGAGGGCTCTCAGATGACGGGCTTCTGTCAGAACCAGCAAGACCCCCGTCCGGTGGATAAAAGGAGTCATCCGAGGAGATACTCCTGGTGTCTCTCGGTAGCTCTGAGAACTCATCCAGTTCCTCGAAGTCATCTTCATCATACTCATCCCACTCGCAAGAACTGAGAGCACCGTTCCCGTAAACTCGGTCAGATGGTTCCTCCACGATAGTCGGGCAGATTTCAGCGGGGTCCCCGATGCCTGTAGTGTGTTTGACTGCTTTAACTTTTCTCGCAGATGCTCCTTCGCCATCCCTGCTCTCCGATATCAGAACCATTTACCCCCTGCAGGAGAAGCGCTATAAAGTCTTGCGGCTCAATACCTTCCTGGTCGCTTTGGGAGCATTTAGGTATGTGACGGTCATGCATGTCAAATAAGCAAAATGGATATTTAATTTATAAAGTTTAATCTCCAAACTGTGGTTCAAATCTCCTGTGAAACATGTGCGACGTTGTTTCGCCCCATATAGATTATAACTGTCCCATTCGTGTCCACATAATAACAATGTCGTAGTTTTATAAACTCATCGTATAGGAATTTCAAACTTTGTTTGTGATTGTCAATGTTGTTCTTGTGGAAATACCCGGAGACCACAAAGTCACATGGAAACCGAAATCTCCCGGCATTAATTGCAATTTCACTTATTCCTGGAAAAACTTCAGGTCCTAGTCACGTTCCCAACAAACAGCATCTAAATCCCAGAACAATCTCAATACATCTGGACAATCCCAGAGGATAAGAGAAATAGACGCTGGTGCTGCACAACAGCCTTCATAATCCGATTACTCTCTCTCTCTCTCTCTCTCTCTCTCTCTCCCTCCCTCCGCCTCTTTTCTCCCCGTCTGCTCTCCTATATTTCTTTGCTCCATCGTGAGAGTGTAAAACTTGAAACATGGCGCTGTAAATGAGTTATTTTAGTTATAAATTAGTTACCAGAAAACTTTCATTTCTGAGAAGTGCAAGTTTTGTTTATCGCCAAGTTTTTTTCTATCTGTTCAGTGACGGATGTCGGACGACCCCGTTTGACCCCTGCAGTGACTTCATGTTAATCTACACAAAGACCTTATAGTTACATTCGGCTTGTTAGACTCTGTCTTATCCTGTTAAACAGAAATGGGTTGCACTGTAAACTCTGTAAAACATGGCAGAATTTCCTGTATTAATAGTAAGAAATTGTTCATAATGGTTTTTTTTAAAGGTGTAAAAATAGGTGGAACAGTTTAGGGGTACATGCTTTGCATACAAAACATATTGTCTGTAAGACACATCATACAAATTAGTATGAAATCTGTAACTCGTACATGACTACAACACATTCTGACTAAAGTCACACATTATTATGTGTGTTTTCTGTAAGCTCAGGTTTTATACCAGTCCTAATAGTTTTATTTTCCTTGAGGTTCTAAGATAATTAGCCCCGAACAGCGGGAAACTTGGACTCCGTCCTCTTCATTTGCAGCTGTGATCTTACATACAGGAAACATGCCGTTTACACCATTTAGTGTGCTTGTGTTCGGCCATTTAATGTCTGTCGTTGAGGAAGCGCCGCTGTTTTTGAAAACAAGTCAACGCTTTTGTGCTGCCAAAAATGAGTCATTCGTTACATAACTGGCATGACTGTCAATTCACTGCCTGCAAAGACAGAATATCTGTCTCTAAAGTTATTAGTGAGAGCTGAACACAGAGATGACTTATAAAGAAAAGGTAGAGTATTTCAGACACAATGCAATTATTGGAATATTTGATGGTTCCACAGAAAATATGAGTATGTGTGGAGAACAGTGATTGCTATCAGGACGTGAAGAGACATGTTTCTGGAAAGAATCGCCCTGTGAAAACTCGTTGTGAAGCCATGCAGATCTTTGACTTTAGGACTCTGGGAATAAATCCCAAGAAAGCTGATCAAAAGTGGGAGGAGTTTCATGCAGGGAAACGTTTGTCTGGGCTCCTGCTGTATGTTGATCCTTCGATTGTACATTGGTGGCAGCTTTAACAGTGACTGCCCAGCTAACAGTTACAGGTTGTAGGTTGTTTTCCAAACATTTTCATTAAAGAACAAAAACGTTTTACAGTATGTTTATAATGTACAGTTTCTTATACATTGTAATGTTTACACTTAACATTTGTTTAATTCTGTAACTTTTAAAACATTCCACTAATAACTTAGAATAACGTTTTTGTTATGATTTGTAACATTCATAAAACATTCTACTAATGTTAGTACAAGAACAGTTATATAATACTTATATCACTATTATTATATTAATAATACTTATATAATACTTATATCACATTAGCCAATGTTCTGAAAATGTTCCGGCAGCTGGGTGTCCTGGGCTAATGTGTGTGAATTGATGCAATATAATATAAACTTGAACTCAAATAAGCACCTGAACATTTCTTTGTGGTTCTACAGACCATACAGACAACCTAGATTTCAGGTTTTGAGGATTTATTGAGGTTCTATTATATCAATAGACAGGAAATAAACAGGAAACAAATACACAGAACACATTGAGCAGGATCAATATAGAGTGTTTTGCACTCTAGAGTTCTAGCACGTACTGTAGCGCTGCAGGCATCAACAAGAACCCTTGTGTCAGCATATGAGAACCATCTGTTCCGGACTCTACTTAGAATCCTCAGTGCTGCAGAGGCCTGTAAAATTTGAAGGTTGCACCATTCCTCCTTGTAGTTCTCTAAAGGAAAAAACATTGATATATACAATTTACGTCATCAGTTTTTGATATTAACCTGATCTTTTACACTAGAACTTGTCATATTTTTGTGTGTTGTTTCAGCTTGTTAGCATAAAAAAAGGTTTGCAAGTGCAAGTTTTTGAAAGCATGGTGGTTTTTGCAACTGTGTTGGTGGGATGTAAAGTATTGAAAACCAAATATAATTGCACAAAAACAAAACCACTCATTGAATCTAAACGTTACAAATGTTGAAAGTGCTGAAACATCACCAGAAATTACAGCTTCTTATTATAAGCAAAGACAATAACAATCGTCTCTTTTTGATTGCCTGTATTTTGCCATTGGGAATCTGTTTAACCTTATGGCTTTATGTGATGTTTAAAGTCATGCACAATTCATTCAGTTTTTCAGGTAGTTTAAGTGAAGCTGTTTTTAGTTCCAACAAATGAGGGACAAAACAGAAGGCTTTGTAATTTCGCAGGTGCAAATTGTATTAACAAGGCATGAAAGTGCCCCTAGCTACAATGTCAAAGCAATTAGTTTCATTCTTTATCGTTTTCTCCTGAAGGACCTTTGTAGCTGCAAAAACAAAACAGGAAGCTGAAATGTGTATTTAGGTTATGTAGTGTGTGTGTGTGTCTGTCTGTGTGTGTGTGCACGCGCACGTAGTACACTCACGCATTCTCCTGTATGCTGTTCAGGAAGCGTTCAGTCTGTTCATTGGGAATTTCTCCATCCAGATGTGCCAGGTATGTGTACAGACTCTGGAATGTGGTGAATGGAATCTGGGCTGCAGGACCCTCAGGTTCCTCAGTGAGAATCTCACATGCATGTTTCAGAGCACTGGTGATGGTCTGTGGGAACAGCGGTACTGTGTTTTACCACAACTCCATTTAGCTGAAAGAATGATGCTCTCTTTTTGTTTCATTAGACGTGCAACTCGGAAAGGTAAAACAGCACAAAGATTTTAAATGCAACGCTGCCACCCAGAGGCAATCCGTAGAATTACCTCTGACTTGCTTTAAGTCTGACTGACTTAAAGCAAGATTATGAATGAATCGTATTTCATAGATAATAAGGTAGATAATAAGGCTACTCACCCCACCCAATGCGCTGCATCCCAATGCAAAAAACTGCATCCAGTTGATATTTTCACTGAAGCTACCAAGAGCAAGGATTGTGTCCAGCTGTTCAACAGGCAAATGCAGGTATTTCCACTTTCTAATAAGTTCCTCTTTAGCAATGAAATCTGTAGGGGCGATCTGCAAAAAACAAAATGATTACAGTGCATAAACAAGAGACCTGCGTCTTGCTTGTAGTAAAATAAATGTCGTAGCTTTGTAGTTATATTACCTTTATGTTTCTACTCCAAAAAGCTACAGAGATTATATTATTCCAGTGTTGATTATGTTAGTTTAGGAAAATACCTTTCTCAAAACGTGTTTGTGGGACATTGTGTCTTATAGGTTACATATATCCAGTGTTAAGTGGGTCCCACCTGTTGATGAAGGCTTTTCAGAAGATTTGGGGTAAGTCCTGTGTCTGTTTTCTGCGTTGCAATTGGCATTTCTAGCCTCTCCTTAACTGGAAGAGCCTCACCTTTTGACAGGGCTGAGAAATAGCTGTAGATGGAATGGTTTGAGTTTATTATATTATATTATACATTACATTAACATCTGTTTACAGTTACTAAATAAGCATGTATTATTTTGCATGCATACGCTAAGACCACAAAACTAACTTTTCAATGCATTATTTATGTATCATATATGCTAAATATTTGATATATTCATCGCATTATTAGGCATGTCTGTCTGTCTGTGTGTGTGTGTGTGTCTGTCTGTCTGTCTGTCTGTCTGTCTGTCTGTCTGTGTGTGTGTGTGTGTGTGTGTGTGTGCATGCATGCATATATGCATAGTATTATTTTACAGAAAGCAGCTGTCTATATATGAATAAATGAAGCTCCACACTTACGCAGCTGCCCATTGAAGAACATCATGCGGCTGTGTCCTAATTGCAGCTTTAGTAAATTGCTTTAAAATATTAGGCATCTCTGGGGAGATGTTGATCTGCTGCGAGCAGTACATTGTTTCGGGGGGAGGCATTACTTTAGTCTGTAATAACAAGAAGAATCAATTACTGTATATAACATGTTCATTTAAACACGACATCACTTACCACTTTAAGATCAATCTGAAGATCAGATGAAAATATAAATGGCGGATCTCGCACTGAATTGGTATCAAACGAGGAAACGCGACTCGCATCTCTGTTTGCATAGCAACGGGCTGTTGCTAGAACGCAACCAGAGCCGTGAGATCTGATTGGTCAAAGTCAACAAAGAGGGCGTTGCCTAAAGGCTGGGTTTCACAGAAGAAAACAGAAGACGTGTCCATATCTCAGACTGTATTATAAGTGCATATCAACTTCAATGTAGTTGTAATCGTTAACTAAGGACATTGCAGTAAGGTTGGTGTATGTGACGGTGTGATGTCACACGTACGTTCCGTGAGCGCGACCTTTGTACTTCCGAGAACTTGTACTAGTAGCATTAAGACGAAAGTGGAAGTTTGAATGGAAGAAAGGTTGTTGACATTTAAGCCTTTTCTTTTCGTATTGACTGCATCCATTCTCGCTTTGCACATTTTGGATTAGAGCCTTTTCGCCAGAACTAACATGATGGATGTTCAAAAGTATTTGGCACGTATCGGCTGTGCGGATCCATGTCCTCCGACGCTGGACACGTTGCGTTATGTTCACCTCAATCACTTATTCACGGTTCCCTTCGAGAACCTCACGATTCATACCGGAGACCGTGTCAAGCTTGAATTACCGCTTCTGTATGACAAAATCGTGTCCGAGCGGCGTGGGGGCTTCTGCTTTGAGAATAATGGGCTTTTTTCATGGCTTCTGTCTCAGTTGGGTTTTGACGTGACTATACTATCCGCGCAGGTGAGGAATCGGTTCACCGGTGTTTACGGACCTCCATTTGACCATTTTATCATGATGGTAAAGTTGGACGGTCACAGGTGGCTGTGTGATGTGGGTTTTGGTTCTGGGTTCCAGCTCCCCATGTCTCTTGAGACAGATAGCGCCCAGGTGCAGAGCCATGGAGTGTATCGCCTGAGATCTCAGGGAGACTTTATTTTCATGGAGACGATCCCTGAGACGGAGGTACCAGGGAGTGCAGAAGGCAGCCAGTGTTGGAAGGAGCTGTACAAGTTCACGCTGGAGCCCCGTGAGAGAGATGATTTCAGAGCCATGTGTGACTACCACCAGAGTTCTCCTAGTTCCGTTTTCTTCTGCAAGTCCCTCTGTTCGCTCCTCCAGCCAAGTGGAAGAATCACAATCATGGGCCGCAAGTTGATCGTGACCAGCCTGCCCTCGAAGGACGACCAACTCACTACAAAAACCAGGGCAGATCTTTCGGATGAAGAAATCACAGAGATATTGGGAGAGAAGTTTGGGATTGTTCTTCCATCTCCACTCACTCCAAAAGATGTGGAGATCGTGCCCCCTCCAGTTATTTATTAACTGTTTGCTTGGTCACGCTATTGTTGTGATTTTTATCCATTATAAAGGAATTCTTTCTAAATTTTGTACTGAATGTAAAATGCCTAAATCATAAGATGATACATTTCACTATAATCATATTATCATTCGTTTTATGTAGATTAAACTATTCGATGGCTTGTTGGTGTTATAATGATCTATTTTTATAATAACAAATACAAAAAATGAGTAAAACAAATAATAAATTAATGAAAGGTCTCTGTGGTAATTTAATAAGTAAAGCCTTATTCGTAACAAGGCCAGTGTTGTTTAAAGCTCGTTTCGGTTTTTCGAGACATTTGTCCTCATAGACTTGCCGTACAGAGCGTCACTCTAGAAACTAAACATGTGAATAAACCCTTTTAATGTCATTAATTCAGTTAGTATTTTGTGACATTAGCATTGCATGCAATCCAGTCAAGCTGATAAAATGCATTTACGGAGTTACAAGCGCATATGATCTAGATAAGCTAACGGGGCGTTAACGTTTAACAGCATTTATACTTAAAGGGCGTGTCCCAAATATTTCTGGGCTGTTGCCATTACCTCGTAAAGTGCGTAAAATATGGTATTATTAGTAAGGGGATTTTATCTTGCACAAAATAGTATTTTTAGCATTAAGATTTTTTGATAATTTAACGCTTTGGTTGTAACGTGTACAATTGGTTATGATTTTGGTTATTTTTTGTTGTTTTTTTCTCAATAGGTGGGCTGATGGCTCTGAACAGGTATGATAAATGCATATATACTACAAGGCACAAGAGTTTTTGTTTACTTTTTAATGCATCAAAACTCAATACACTGTTTAGTGGCTGTTATTCAAGGTTACAAATTATAGAATATGATCAAAATAAAACCAAAAATAATAATAACAAATAACTAATAATAAAAATGAGCTTCAAATTAAATAAAAGCAAGTGGGTGCTGCTTACAATTATACAATTAATGCCCACAACTGAACTATTTTTAAGTCATTAAAACCACAGCTGCCCCAAGTTCCTTCAGCATCAGTGGTGTTCAGACCAGCTCACTCCTCAGCTGACATTTTCAAGAGATTCTCCTTATCAATCCTGAAAAGTCTCCAACCCTCCTGCAGCGAGAGGTCGGAGGCCCCACGGCGCTTGTAAAAGTCAATGGATGCCTTGTTTGACTCGGCCACAATGAAGTGCATGCTGCTGCATCGATTCTTCACAGCTGTCTGGTGGAGGAAACAGTCCTATTTATGGCTCAGTGTGTAACACAGGTAATGCCTAGCACAGTTAGCCTGGCAAACCAAGCACAGCACACAGCACAGTTGCTTTTGTATCTGTATTATAGTTCTGTTAGCAATTACACATTGCATTCATTTGAGTCAATATTTAATGAACTTACATCACTGAGAGTTTTCAGAATTTCAGACCCAATTCCAAAACCTGTGTAAAGTATAAAGCCAGTACAGAAATTTCAGCAAATATAATGGTTTTATCTAGAAATACATGAATGACACCCAGGTTTCTACCTCTGTACTGTTTCATCACATAAAAATCTTCAAGGTACAGCAGTTTGCCAATCCATGGGTCGTAAGTAAAATAATACATAGCAAAACCAATCACTGAATAACCTGTTAAAGAAGAACAGGTGTCTTAGTGACAGTAATATCTGTATTTGAATGTGTTTTTAAGGACAGCATGTAAATCTGATCTTAGGAGGTACATAAACGACTGATAAACAGTTTAATGTCATAGTCACCCTCGATTTTCTGATGCTCAGCTGGAACTTCTGCGACCACGCAGTGATAAAACGGGTGGTTTCCAAATCCATCCTCCAGCAGATCTAAATATAACAATCCGTTGTTGTCAAAACGGTCCTAATATTGACCGATTTCACAGTAGACGTGTTCTGTCATCTCACCTTTCTCAGTTAATAAAACCTGGTCTTCCATTTTCTCATACTTTGCAAGTTCCTACAGGATAAACACGCAGAGTTAAGCGAAGATGCTTTTGCATCTTCTGACCACTTGTTTAAATAGAGAAAGTTCTTTGAGAGTTGGGCCTAAGGCTTGTTTACATGCAAACAACAGGTTCACCCCCGGTGTCAAATTCGAGTACTTCAATGTCAAAAACTTTTATGAAGTCGTTTAACTAAAACGCATCGCATCATTTGCGTGAATACATGTTTATTGTGTCTATCTTGCCATTCAAGCAGGGATGTAAAAATACATTTGAGGCGGTTGAACAAATACCCTTATAAGTACCTTTATGAGTCGGAATATATCTGGCACGTCTTTGGGCTCCGCTTTACGCAACTTAAAATGGGCCATTGTCTTCTCTTACTCTTTTTCTCTTTTCTCACCAGTCCTCTGTATGTGAAGTGAAGAAAAAGGTGTTTCTTCATTCGATTACCAAGATTTAAACCTCCGCTGTCAAGCCTGTATTTTCCTATAAGACACTCGCATGCAGCGGCCGACCCGGCGGGTGTCACCTGGTTGTAATAAACACCCTTTGGTGATCAACTCGGGCATGTATTGACCAGTGGAGGAGGGGCTATAGTTTACCATAATAACATTTTCTGACCAATAGTATCTCTCGTTTCAGAATACGTTATGATGCACTGTTTATATGCGCTTATTATGCAAATCATATGCTGGTATTAAACCAGTATAAACATATTCCACTAACATTATGTTATAAGTCAATGTTAAGTCAACCCCATAATGGTAATTTACAATTGAACGTAAAATGTTGGTCTAAATCACTTTAATCACTAATAATTTACAATTGAACGTAAAATGTTGGTCTAAATCACTTTAATATCAACTTTTAAAACTTCCAGAACATAACTTCCGTAATTGCGGTAAATTACGGTAAATTACTGGTAAATTGCGCGTTTATAACGCGTAATGCGGGAATTTAGCCTCTCCCACGACTGAGGAAGTGCGAGCGGAGGTTCTGCGAGGAGAGAAAGCTGTCATTGCAACATCTGAGCTGCTGTTTTATATGTGATAAAGTCCCTGTTGTTATCCAACGTGGTGAAGAAGAAGAAGAGAAGAAGAAGATGATAATGTGGTCACCGCGGTGAGTGTTATTTTTGGGACTTCTCTCACATGTAAGACACGCACACAAAGGTTTCCAGTCCTGCCTGAACTCCCAAAAACATTTAATTCCTATTTTCTTTAATTGAAAGTCTGCCTTTAGTCTAAAGGTATTTTTTATTCCTGTATACGTGACTCTGTCTCTGATACGTCTGTCTCCGTGCATGTGTTTGATGCCCGTTTACTTGTGTTTATAGGGTCGTGAAATCTGCTGGGTCGTTATTACGCAGGGCGTTTTCTGTAGGCCGGATGTCCAGGCAAGGAAAAGCTCCGGACATGGCTGAAGGTAACAGATCGATCCCAGTCAAAGGTCCCCTGACTGTTTATTGATCATGGACGGCTTTATTATAAACCAAACCCGTTCTGTTCACGTCCACATTTGCGTTTACACGGAGCGCACACGCGTTCTGCATTAATGTGCCTATAGAAAATATACATTTTTGCTTTGCAAGTCATAAATATTTGTTCAATAAAGAGTATGCGTATTGTTTACATGTTTGTTGAACTTCTGTACGATGTTCATTAATAAGTTTGTGACATTATTTTGCCTGAAACGTTTGCACACTACTGATGTGTATGTAGTATATAGTTGTTAGCATGTGTTTGTGTTTTTACTCTATTTAGTGAGTTGGTTTTGGACACATATAGTTTGTTTAATAACTTGTGTTATTATAGATGCCTGGCTTAAAACATGATTAATATTTTATCTGTTTGAATAAAATGAATTTTTGATCCTACAGGCAAATGGGTGAAACTTAAACAATTAAACTTTTTCCAGTCTTTTGAAAAATACAGAAAATAAAAATGTAGGATATTGCAATCGGTGTCAAATCCTGACTTAAACTTATGTCTCCACAGGAAACGAATATTTCCTTGTGAGCAACGGTAATTTAAGAAAATTAATTTTTCTGTTCAGCCCTTTTAGTTCCGCCTGAATCCTCATATAAGCTTTTGAGGGTAATGCTTTGACTCTGTATAATTATACATGTGCATGTAGCTTATCTGTTGTCGTATCTTATTTCAAAGTCTTTACTTTGTCTGGTCTGTTCCTTCAGGCTAGTTTTCATTAAATCTACTACTAGCCATTCCTGCTGGATAAGTTTGTCTGTAACTGCTTATTCATTTATAACTCTGTGTTCTTTAACAAAACATTTCTGTACATGTAATGTGTGTCTCATCTTATCAAGCTAATTTTAACCTTATTTTTCACAGTTCGCAACAGGCTGAGGGCGATAGTCGGAGCATCTACCAACTGGAAGTATGTTACTGTAATAACGTTTCATAAAGTGTACAGTGTTACTGTATCACATGCTGTATTTCCTCTAAAGAAGATGTTTGTGGTCATTTTGCAATAAAATGATGTTTTTTACTGTACAGAGACCACCAGCAAGCCCTGGCTGATCGTGTGTCGCTAAGCCAGCATCTTGCTAAAAGTCAGGAGGAACTTCCTGCAAGGACAATGAAAGACAGTGAAATTGAGGTTCATCTTCCTCTTGGCAGCCAACCTGCCTTGAGAGAGAAATACCTCAATTATCACAACAGTGTCAGGTGCTGGACCACCACAGATCTTCTACTGGGAACCCATGCATTTTTTAAGACGTAAATAAGCATTATAGCACACATTTTCTTTGTTACAGTGTTTTTCTTCCACAGGTTTGGCCGCATTTTGGAAGACTTGGACAGTTTAGCAGGTACTGCTGTGTAGATGCCCTGTAATAAGTTGCTGTAAGCACACAAACAAAGCAATATGTGATGACTGCAGCACTCTTAAAGAAGCATGCAAATGTAATTCTCATATCACATGTTCTCCCATTCTTCCCTCGCTAGTGCTAATTTGTTACTCTCACACGTGGAATAAGGAGCTGAAGAGATCACCACTATCTATTGTCACCGCCCTTGTGGACAAGATTGGTATTGCCTTACACCACTTGTTAATACCTCCCTTTATTAATGCTATAATTCTCAGTTCAATTAAATAAATAAAGATTGAATAGAATATTTGAATTATTTTTTCATTGTTTTGTTCTTGTTTAGATATGAGAAAACAAATTATCTACCCTGATTGTGATATCAAGTTTAAAGGTCATGTGACATGGGTTGGCCAAACCTCAATTGAAGCTAAAATGCACATGTCTCAGGTATTGTTTTTCTCAGTCTTTTAATAAAGCATGTATGTTTTATGGTGCACATATAGTTAGATGAAGTCATTAACTATTAATACTATTTTTCCAGTTTCATGATGGTGTGTACACTGATGTATTAGATGCCACGTTTGTGATGGTGGCCCGAGACCCAGAAAACAAGAAGTATGTTTATGTATTGATATGATAAATATGTTTATGATTGATGTGTTATATTTGAGTTGATGCATAATGTTTTTTTAACGTTTCTCCAGGGCTGCTTTTATCAACCCTCTGAAACCAGAGGGTCCAGAGGAGGAGGCCATTTTTCAACAGGGGGAGAGTAAGCATTTGTTTGTTTGTTTTTGTTTGTTTGTTTGTAATCAGTTCAACTTAAAAATGTAAGAATTTGTAAAGAAGACTGTTAGGTTAAAAATCGTTTAAAATGTTTGACTTTGTTGTGAATTCCCTTTATTAAAAATAAACAACACTAAGTTTCAGCTATTAAGCTATTTAAAAGTGATTCGAAATGCGTTTGTTTTGTTTTGTGATGGATCTGTTTCATCACACGATTGGATTACTAAAGCCACTTGACTCTTTACCAAACTTACATCATTAGTAAACAAGAGTCGGCGAGTGGAGTTGAGCACAGCTTCTCTTCTGAAAGTGGCTCCTACAGCTGAGGAGAGAACCCTTGTTCACAACCTGTTCCTCAACACTCTGGACCCAAAGTAAGGGTTTGGCACTAATACACTACTGGACAAAAGTTAAGGGTGACTTATTATTTTTCCACACCTTAGAATAACAGTAGACTTACCAAAACTACTGAATAACACAACTTACTAAAAATCACCCTGAGATGCTTTATAAACAGTATTAAAGATGTTCTGATCTATGCTGAGCTAATTTTTCTTCATTATTCAGCCCAAATCATCCATTTTAAAACTTTTTTTACATATACATAACATATACATATAACTCATTTCAAAATTCTGATGGATGGTATGCATGCATGCATGTAGATAGATTGTACATTTATGTGTTTTTTAAATATACATTTGTTTACTTTTAATATTTTTAATTTCCTCATAGAACTGTCAGTTTTCGGGGTCGGATTCTACCACCCAACTCTGTGTGGATGGAAGATGCCAAAATGAAAGGACTGGAGATTTGCCATCCACAGGTATGGCTATATATATATATATATATATATATATATATATAGGTGAGAAGAAAAAACATTGTTAAAATAATACAATATCTTTCAATCCAATATCATATAGTAATGTCATGATTTGTTGCAGCATATCTAAACACTATATGTGCTGGTACCTGCTTGTGATGTCACACAACTAGCGCTTTTGTGTGATGTCATTATGATTAACAATAGAAGTTTGATTTTGCCTGATTTCATCACACAGGAAAGAAACATTTTCAACCGGATATTTGGTGGTTTTCTGATGAGAAAGGCCTATGAACTCGGCTGGGCCAATGCCTGTACTTTTGCGTAAGAGAATAGTTTTTTTTTAACTATGATAATAGATTCATTATTATTATTCATCTTTTGAATATTTCTCATAGCAAGTATGTTTATTATCGCTGTTTTTTGGCCTTTCAGTGGATGCAGACCAACCCTGGTGGCTGTCGATGACATTGTATTCCGGAAACCAGTAGAAATCGGTTCCTTGTTATTACTGTCCTCACAGGTTATTAACTTTTGCTTTCTAAGCTCTTTAAACGTCATTTGCACTGTATTATCTCATTATCTTATATTTATCACATATTTGTTATCACATTTCACGTTATCACATATCACATTTGTTGTAGGTTTGTTACACAGAAGGGACCCACATACAAGTGCGGGTTCACACCGAGGTTCTTGACCCGTTGACCCGGCAGCACAGCACCACCAACGTGTTTCACTTCACGTTCTGTGTTGAGAACAATGTTCCAGCTGTGGTACCACAGAGCTATGGAGGTCAGAGCTTACATTTATATACGTTTTAATATTGTCATTTGTTAAATCAGAAACTTGTCTTAACTCACAAGGTTTGGTCATCTGTAGAGTCTATGCTGTATCTGGATGGAAAGAGGCACTTTGATGAGACCATGAGGAGCCAGAGCTGAGCATTCTGGGATGTTCTGATTGGCTGAGATTCCTGCCAATAACTCAACCGCAACTGCCACTACAACAGTGGTGTGTCTATACCGTAAACATATATATATATGTTACTTTAATTTTATACATTTTATATCACCTACGGCAGTTACTGTATACTTTTTTTACATATTTACGTATGTTTTATAGCAGTTTTGCCGTAACGGTGGGGAAGCATTTTAAAAGAGAGGGTCTTTTTGTCTGTGAAGGGTTAAAGCTATTGTTTTGGGGTTTTTGTTTCTATTTGCCATCTCACGCACAGTTGAGCTGTAAAGCCTATCTGAAAACACTCTTATAAACACACTCTTTTACACTCTTTGCACTTGACAGATGAAAACCAAAATGTATTTTACACATTAGGAGATAAGAACATATTAGGAGACATTTATGTTACATTTACTTGTAACATAAATTTCACAATTTCGTTTATTTCGTTGTTTTGTTTCTCCTTTGCACAGTTTGTATTATGAGAAACAAGTGTCCATAGATGTTAAATATGATATTTGTGTGAGGTTAACATGTTTATTTTTCAAACACAAGTTTAAACAAACATAATTTGTGTCCGTTTACATCAATGCCTTTGTCACGCGGACAAAAAACTGACAAATGAATGCATGCCTTTTAAACATTTTTAGTGCACAAAATGTATTTATCAGCAATCATGTTTCTTTAAATCGATTTGGTCATTGTCTCGGTTTTTGGTCATTTCCTACAGTATATGAACAAAGAAAATAAATTT
>JBAJNP010003463.1:0-39496 GCA_036877545.1 Yasuhikotakia modesta
ATATATATGACATCAATGTGGTGGTGACATTGTCTGATTGTTTGTGCATTATTGGAGCATTATAATACACAGCTGTTGAAAATAATGAACATTATTATATATTATTACATCATTTCATAACACTTCTGTAGATCTCTCATATCTGTATATAACTGTAGTGTCTAACAAATGAAAAGGCTTTTTGTGTGCCTTCTGTTTCTTATAAAAATACTTTTGAAAATGATTCTTGAAATGATTCTGTTAACTTTTAAACAAGGTTTCTGTTTATCATAATAAGATAAATGTGCATCTTGTGTCTAGTCCAATGTTACCAAACTAATGTCATGGTCTGATATTACATATTTATTATTAATCAAAAATTCTCAGCTAGTGATTTATTAATTTATTAGGATGGTAAATGCTTAACCTTCACATCTGCACAAGTATGTTTAGCTAAAGTGATTTATGAAAATATGGTTATTTTACTCCAATTAATATATATATATAGTGTTCACAAAAATAAAACAAACAGAATATATATATAGCACAATTTACTATATTTGTTAAATTTGTCATTTTAAATTAACAAATCTGACAAATCTTATAGCAGCTAATTTTAATTTAAACACAAAAAGAGTTACTTGTGATATCAATTTCAAATGTATTTGAAATGAAAAAGGTGGATAATGAAACTACATGTATACTTACAGTTTACACTAACTGTACAATAAATTGTATGTCTGCAAAACTAAAGCAAATAGAGTCACTCCAGAAAAACAAGTTTACATTAAGTGGTGTTTGCTTTTCAGTATTGGTTTTTTGATAAGCAGCAGGAAACAGCGAACACACTTTTTAGAAGTTGCTATATTTTTCAAAAACATAAATAAAAGTAAATAAACAATACTTTATTTACAATACTTTCCATCTTACATTATTTGAGTGACACAAATGGCATGAGTTCATATAAAACATTGGAAGAGTGACTCAATAGTAGTAAAAGTGAGTGATTTCAACAGGTTCCATAAAAACTTGTCTCACTAAGGACCTGTTCAAAGTCTAAAATCACCCTTGTTTCCCAAGCCAAATTTCAATGGAACACCCACTCGATTTACACAGTGTCATTTACTTTGGCATTCAAAGATGGTTCATTGGTGTCTTTTTGCGTAACAGAAGTCAGAATGTCTACATTTACATTGTGAACAAAGTGCAGGGTATATATACAACACATCGAACTCAGTCACTTTCTGTCTGCTTATTCACATTAGGAATTCAGGCTATTGCTTTGCAGCATGAAGTTCTGGGCAACATTCGCTGTTCTGGGGCTCCTGGTAATGGGGACATGGGCACAGGGGGTGATGCCCACTGTCAGCTTGCCCCCCTGTGATTCCCCTGAGGCTGAAGTCGCAGCTCTGGTAGCAGAGAATTTCCTCAATGACCAGCACACTCATGGTTACAAATTTGCCCTGAATCGGATTGAGAAAATCAAGATCATTTCCAGGGTAAGATAACAGACATATTTTATCATTTTATTCTGCACTATTAATACTATTCATGAAATATTTAATATTGATTGTGACATACTTATGATTACATTTTATGTGTGTAAAAAGATAAAAACTGAGAATTGATAACAGCATATCAAGCATGTAACCAAATAAAAGACTATAAGCTTGTATTTAAAAATGGCAGTTATTTTTGCAGTAGCGTTTGCTATTTGATTTGGCCAAAAGGACAAATATGCACGTTATAATATAGGTATAATGTGTATCTGTAGCCTGGTGAAGCAGATACCTATATCTTGGAGTTGGACTTTCTGGAAACTACGTGTCATGTTTTAGATTCAACTCCATTGAGTCAGTGTCCAGTCCGACAGAAACATCAGACGGTGAGGTCTATTTAACCAGCTTTACTTTATTTACATTGGCTTTGTAAATGTTTGCTTTGCTAGTACTGTACAAATCAAATGAGCATCACTGTCATCCACTTCCAGGCAGTTGATGCTGATTGTGATTTTGTCCTCTCAAATACAACCCAAGGTCTGTCTGTTGGGGCATTTAAGTGTAAAACGGAGACTGGTAAGAGAGCAGAAACACAGTACAACAGACTTGTTTTTTTCTGTTCACACTGAAGAAGTCTCACTCCTCTTGCTTTCTGTTTTTCTGTCCAGAGTCAGCTGAAGATATATGCTTCGGCTGCCGCAAACTTCTTCCTTTAAATGATACAGATGGCATACAGCTCATCACAGCCTCTTTAGATAACTTCAATAAAAACCACACTCTAAATACTAAATTTGCTCTTTTTGAAATTGGACGAATGGCATCCCAGGTAAAATATATGGTATTAAAAATATCTTTAACTCGCTTTAGGCCCTATGACACTCTTACAAGGTTAGTATGTCTTTTGTGCAGGTTATCTCGGGAGGGAACAAATACTTTGCCGAATACGCCATTATTGGGACTAACTGCACAAAATATGATGATGACATATGCATCCCCCAGATTCACACTGTTGCTGTAAGTACACTTAAGCATTATAGTAAAGGAGAAAAAGATGAAGTACTTTGGCTGTAAAAGCCAACATGAAATCGAAAGCCATGTTGTCATCATTTTAAACTGTAAACCATAACTTTTGGGATTAAAAACAAACAAAAAACAGTTATTGAGCAGGTAAATAACAAAGAAACAATCTCCATACTTTAACAATAAGTTTGTAATAATGATTTAAACGTTGAGCTTTAAGGAAGGATTTCACAGGAAATGTCAGCTTGACTTCAATATGTAAATAAAAGTAGTTAAAGCAACCAGCAATTTTATGTTGCTAATGGTGTTAGAGGGGCAAAAGTTATGGATTGCATTTAAAGGGGAGTTTATTGTTTACTCTAAAGTGCCTAATCGATATTTGTTACTATTTCAGATCCATGGCTTCTGTCTAGCTGAAGGTTTTGCCAATCTCAATCAAGTTGACTGCAAAATCTTTCTTGACCAAGTAACTCATTATTATTCATACACTATATTATATGCACCTAACAAGTAAATATCACAATTTTAATGACTAGTCAATATTACAAGCAAACATCAACCTCAAAGGTGAAATGTTTTCTGGACCACCAAAGGCACCAAAAACAGAACTGCAATAACTAGTTTCAAATAGCTCTATCTTCTTTTGTTCAAACAAACAGTCTCAGCCCAAACTCAAGCTAATTGGTTGAGCCAATGCTGTTGTGTCCATGCCAGTCATCAACCCTAACAGACTACATTTGCTGCAGCTAGTTGCACAGACATTACACACTTTACCTTTAACTCAGTTGAAACTGGGCTCCTTGAGTTTGAAGTATTTTCATTCATGACAGGCCCAAGCAGCAAACGCCACAGTGCGTGTCCAGCAACCTCTACATGCACACACTTCTGGACCTCATCACAACCCAGCCATCCATGGCCTCAGACATCACAAGCTGACCGCACTCCACGACCCCGCAGCAAGCGGTCTTCTCTCCGCAGAGTCTGCTGAATCAGCTGAGGTTGTCATGCCAAAGGAGGCACCCGTTGTAAAGCGAGATGTTGCTGCTGCAGAAGTGGGCAGCCCAGTGGTGTCTGAAAACGCCCCCATTGATGCAGGGCCGGCAACAATCCCCGTGCCTGTCTGTCCAGGAAAAAAGAAACATTTCTGACCTGCTTGTGTTCTATGAACTGACATATTTAGTCAACAATATTGTCCTCAACAGTGTTTATTGAGCAGTGTACGGAACTGCAGTCTGTCAGGAGTAAATGTTATATATGTTACATCTGTCAGAACTGTTACATCATGTTGTAAAACTGTGTAACAGTTGATGTGATGGTATAATAAAATATTTAGCGTGATCCTGTGTTGATATAATGAAGTGTGTATAGCTGGAAGTATAGCTTGATCAATGAAAGCTTTGCAGTACTGAAAAACTGGTAGAAACAAGCAAATACATACACATCTTTCAATACATTAATACCTTTTATTAATATATTTTATATTATATATACAAATATAAAGTTAAATATTAACTAAAATAACCAGAATCACAACCAGAATGGTGGGTTTTAATTTCAAAATATACATTATATCAGTACTTGATTCTTCTGAGAATCAAATCTTCCCACTAGTTGAGCTACAGAAACAGGAAATATCCATCATTTCAGGCCAGCAAATTACCTATATTACAAAAGCACCTCTCAATGCCTGTATACTATTATAGGATGTCAACAGGGAACAGTGGTGACAAACATTCTACACAGAATTGAATGTAAAGGTCTTTGACCTTTTAAAGTTGAGCAATGAACTTATCACAGATATGTCGTTACAATTTGTACTTGCCAATGAAATGTGTGAGAACACAGCGTTGAACACTGCAGACAATGCATTTTTGGAGGAGGGAGGTGTGGACTGGTTTTAAAGGCTTTGCCAAAAACCCAGAAGATATGATCATTCTCCTTATTGATGTATTCAGTGCAAACACAAAATTAGGTCCTTTTTTTCTGTCATAGGATAAATTCAACAGCACTGCCACAATCACATTTTTATTGAACTGTCCTCTTAATTTGCACAATCCTTTTTATTTCAACAAGAGATCAATGCGTCACTAATATACCCATATCAGTCATAAGTTTACAGGACTCCCTCAGGTAAAACATTTTGGAAAGTTATCGTCTCATACATTCACTACACTCAGGTTCATAATAACATCATGAAGGTTTCAAAATGGGTAAAATCCCCTGCACGAACCCAGAAACAGCAGATTTTAACTTGCACACTGTACAATCTTGACCAAATTTTGAGAATTCTTATGATTGCAGGTTAAAATTGCAAGTTTGCTATTCACTAACAGCTAATTAGTGACCATTGAAACCAGATTTTTGCTTCAATTCTATGACTGCCAGAAGTTGACATTAAAAATGGAAAAAGCTGAACAACTAGGCTGAAGTAAAATTAGAAGAACAAGTGGCTTAAACACTTTTGACAACCTACACAAGCAGCAGGACTAATGTTAGCAGTAAGCTACATGAGCATGCCCACAGTCCTCATATGAATACAGTCCTCGTTGCTTAGAACAATTACAACAGCCTGTTTGTTGGATTTTATTCAAGTTAATAAGAGAAATGTTCACTTATACATTTATTAGTTAGCGTCCCTCCAGTTTTTCTGTGTGCAGTGGACCTCTGAAACCTTTAGAACCTAAAAAAACCCAACAGAGATTACATTGATGAACAAAGATTACAATTTCATTCAAAGATACCATTTCATTAACTTTATACTGGTCAACTTACCATCTGGGTGATGGGTTGAGAGCAATGCTTTCTGGTTTGTCTGAACGGCAGAAGCCCGGTAGCTGTCAAATAGTTCCAAGGCTCTAAAAATAGGAACTGGGGGTGTTCCACTTTGAGGGTCATACAGCTGAGACTTTACTGGCACAGAGTTGTGATTTTTCATTGAGGGACTACCATTAAGCTGCATTGAAGGTTTCGTTTCATGAGTTCGCTTGGGCTGAGGTAATGTCGTTGACTGGTTAGAGGATTTAAGAGAATGTACTGATATTTGTTTAAAAGAGACTTCAGAAGGAGCATCAGACATTGGAGGCCTTGAATATGAAGCAGGTTGATACCAGTAGTTCATTAACAAATTTTTGCCATTAGCTGGGGGCATTGTGGGTGTGGAAACTTTGCGCTCACTTTGAGAAAGTGGTCCAACACTGTTTGTAGCAGCAACAAACATAGGCATGAGACCTCCCCTTCGGAGAAAATATGGTTGCCTCTCAGCATAGTAAACGGCAGGTTTTGGGCTTCGAACTAAATTAGCAGGAGGGTCAGCAATGGGTGCATTTTGTAAGGATCTAGAAAGTGGCTTAGTAGCCTCCAAAGGGTGTATAATAGAAGCAATATTCACAGGTTTCATTAAAGCCCGAGGAGAAACATCACTTGATGGCAATGTTCTAAAAATATGAGAACATGTAGTAGGTCTTGTCAAAACCTTTGAAGTATCAGGAGCTGGGGTAGACTTGATCAAGGGACTCTCAGTCTCTTTCAAATATTGTATTGCTTGGGGTGAGCCTACACCTTTTAAAGAATATGGGTCATAGTTATAACCCATGCCTTTAATAAAAGGAAAAAGGGCAGGGGTTGAACTGGAGGTTGTAATGGGAGGTGACTGAATTTCTGCTGTAACTTTAGTATGAATAGAAGAGCCGAAAAAAGGCACAGGAAAAGGATGACCAAAATGGTGATGGTTGTGGTGGTGGTAAGATATTAAAGGGTGCCCTGGGCAGAAAGTTGGACAGAGAAAAGAAAGTGCATGGGACAAATTGCATTGGGCCTGGGGAGCCACTGTTGGAATAAATGTGTGAGCAACTTCAGTCATTTTGGAGGGTGCAGTGGTGGGATCAGTGCTTGGGGTAAAATCAAAGTGCAGACTGAAAGGTGGACCCTTTGTATATGAATGGTCAGGTTGCTTTGAAGGTTGGGGAGGCAGCTGTGTAGTGGAGGCTATAGAAATCTGGGGAACATTCACAGGAACAGATGGCATTTCCAAATGATGTTGTGGTAAGGGTCTGTACCATGGAAAGTGTGGGAACTGAAGTGGTTCTACCCTTCTTGTAGGTACAGGTATCGGTGGTGCAGACATGGGTTTAGGTAAAGCATATTGTTCAGACGGTTTCATGTAAGGGGGCTCATTAGGCCTTGGCTGGCTTTGGGAAGGATAAAGTCCCCCACTGGCTTGAGCAAAGGTTGCTGAGGCATCAACAAATGTCTTTCTAGGATATAAAGGATACACCAAATTGCTAGGAGGATACATGGGTGCCCACTGCACAGGAGGGGTCTTGGGTATCTTATCTTTAGGAAAGGTTGTAGGTTTTAATAGGTAAACCAGGGGACTACGAGAGGGCATAGGAGTTAAAGCTGGAGACAGAGGTTTGCTTGCATAAGGTGGCACAAATGACCTTTGAGTGGGATCAGGAGGAAGAAATATGTTGGGCTTGGGGTACCAAGGGTACAATGTTTGAGGTGGTTTTGGGTGATCAGGCATTAGGTAAATTGGTGCTTGTGGGCCCTGGGTAATGTGCAATGGGGCAACAGCTGCGGGATCGGGAACAACTGTTGGTGGCACATTTGGCTGAAAAAGTAAAAAAGGTTTAAAATATGTCTGGTAAGTTAGGGAAGGAGACAATTTCTGTATGGTTGAACTCATGGAGGTTGTTTGACTTGGAATCTCTATTGGTTGTGTGGTTTTTTCACTAGGAGTAGGAGATAGCGTTGTTGAAACAGGAGATTGTGTTACAGAAGTATAATTGTTGGATGGAACATCAGATTCCTTTGAAGGAAGACTAAGCAACAAAGCTGGGCAGGATAGATTAAACTCTCTCTCTGTTGCCATGCTAAGAGTGAACATCCTATCCTATGACAGAAAACAGAAGATTAGTGGATTCATTATGAATAAATCGACCAAGAAATATCAGGCATACCTTTGCCTCCGTGCATGGCATATATGGTGCATGGATGACCACACCTTCAGGATGTGACACCACACTGTATCCACATTTAGCTGACGCTCTCATTAGAGGAAGCCATTCATTAATCACTGAAAGTTCCAAGTACAATTAACGAACCATTGTATACTAACCTGCACAGACAAATATGGACCCTTACCTTTGATCTTCAGATTCATAGATGGTCTTGGTAGCTTCACAATCATGCCATTAGTGTAGCAGGAGACAGTTGGGGAACTTTGTACCAAGGTTGGTGAGGAACAAAACATTTTTACAGGCAATCCCCACCAAAGCAACGGAAGAATGTAAGTGTTTCTCTAGAGGAGAGAGTTAGAACAGGTTACGATAGTTAGAATAAAGCGTGTTCTATTTCAATTAAAATGCATGCTCACACACCTCCTGTGAAACATAACATCCATTGTATGGTATATTGAAAATAAAGTCCCTCCATGTTCTCTGCAACGTGTGGCCACATTCTGAGGGTAACTGTGACAATGGAAGGGGTGAAATGCTTCCTGAGAATGAATTAAAACATTACATAGTCAAAACCAAACTTACAGTTTTAGTCCTTATTTTAAACCAATACAGATGCAAACCTCGGTCAATTAAAAAGTTGGACCCAAAATAAGCCTCTTTCCCGTGAACTGTCAGTGTCATCAAATCTCCAACACAATCAACCCTGGGCCTCATTCCCAGTAGCCTTTCTATGGTTGGTGTATACAGGGTGTTCAGACCATAAACCTGTCCCCAAAGAGGTTGTAGCTTCATCCAGCCTTTGTATCATACAAGAGTACATGCAGTCATATTGGCATGATTGTCACCACAAAGCAAAAGTTTTCTCTAGCAAGTTCAGAGTTACAAGCCAATAGTTCTAACATTTAAAAATTAAGGCAACAGGCCTGAAAAGTAACATGCCTAATGCTATAGTGCTTTACTAATCTTTTAATATAAAAAAAATGCATTTCCCAAATAATTACATGGATGTTACCTGCATCACCTGACTTGTGTGAGTTTTTGCCATTGTGAGGAAGACTGAAAGAACTCGTCGGGAGGTCGGAAGAAAGATTACCACCATCACCATTATGAGTTTGGTCCGGCCAAATGATAAGACGCCCAACTTCAGGTCTAGATAACGGGTTATAATCCACTCGATCAAATGACTCCCCTTCTTTTGCATTGTTGTTGAAACGGCCCACTGAATCAAATCTAAATCCCTCTTTAAATGTCACAAAACCACTAATTTGGATAAAGCCAAGCCAAATTAAAAGGAAACGCGTCTCGGTTTGCGTCTCTTTTAACGCCATTCGACTAGACGGTTTTGCATACACACCGCACAGCACCACACCACTATAGTGTGTCGCAAAAAAACCGACTGATTTCAAGCGTCTGAAATATAAATTATCTTAGGTTTACAATTAGTGCACATCGAATGGCAGATCTGAGACACCTGTATGGCGTTTGATTACACCCAAAACACGCGCGCGATATGAACGCACAAAACACCTTTGCGTGGAAAATACGGGGTGTGAAAGGTGAGCTTACTTTGCTAACTAAGCAGCCAATCGTGTCGGTAGTCGCTTGTCTTGATCTGATGCCGTGACTAATGATGACGTCAGATAAGAACTGACACACTTATTGCTCAGCTTCTTGTGTGCGCTGCATGACGTCTGCATCAACTTACTACGCACAAACTTTACTCCTCTAGTTACTGCTGATACTATTAGCTTTACTTATGTTGTTCCCTAAGGAAGGTTTTATGTTAGAATATAATTATAACAAAACATCAAGTAAGATGTTTCATTAACCATTACAATTGTATATCTTTCTATAGGAATATGATCATAGAAGGCTTAGTAGCCCTAACACCCTGCATGTATTTATATTAGCTTCTTGAACATTTTATACTTTTTGGGAAAAGAACACATGTTCCTGGGTCAAAAGGCTTGTTTTATTAAACATAGACAAAAACAGTTTTTGGTCTTTTCACAAACAACTTTCTGAGCATTACTCCTCTGTTTAAACAAGTATGGTTAACAACAGTTTATGTGTTTATAATGAAACTGGTTTAGAGTTTGGTTTGTCTGCTGCTTGGTAAGTGAAGAATTTGGTTTATCCTCTGTATAGTCAAATAAATTCTATCCAAAAAGTCTATTTATTTACAAAGTTATTCTTTGTTATTGTAAATCAGTCATAGCGCCACCAACTGGCAGATAAAAGTGTGTCACAATGTTTTAAAATGTCCTCTTTAATTTACCCAAATGAAACTTGGTCAGAAAAATAGTTTTTAAATGTTTTAAAGTTTTAAAATGTTATATTGTGAACTGGTTCTTAATAAACAGTGTCGCCACGGTGAAGCAATCAAATCAAGGTCTCATATCTCCTGCATGCGTTGAGTGATTTACATCAAACTTGATGACAATGTGGATGAGTCTGTTATAGCACTGACTGGCAGCAGAAAGTGGCATATAAAATGGACTTTAAATACTTCATAAGTATTATTTATCCATTAAAATGCAAGTGTCCACTGACTTGTATTCTAACTGTAGTTAGCTGACATGAGCAACACTTACACTGATGCAGTAAATTCCAAGTTCTAGCTGTTAAATGTAACCACATACCCATATAAGACTGCTTTTCATGATAATACATATATTTATTATTATTATTTTAATATTTATTAAAATGTAACTATAAATGTATAGTCAATTAATGATTAATGTTTATTTAAAAATGCAACAATTCTTCAGTTTTTCAAACAATTGCTCTCAATTAGGGCTCACTGCACTTCCATTTGTCACCAGATTTACAATGGGGAAAACAGGGAGGTGCTGTTGAGCTTAGCAGGGCTGAGGGACTCTGTTGTCGTACTTTACAAGTAGTCTGTTAACTATGGAATTATTTGTTGAATAACGTTAAACACATTTACGAGCGAACACTTTAGGTCTGACTCAGTTTATATTAAGTTCTACATTTCACATAGATTAATATTTTGGTGAGGCACTGTCCCACCTGCCCATACAGATGATCCGAGGCTGATATATAAAGATACTTTAAATACAAACAAGTGAACAATTTTCTGGTTGGAATAGGTTTATTTGATCTGTCTGTAAACAAGGTTGTTAAATCATGGCATGTGTTTTTCCACGCAAATTGAGTTGAATATCAGATGGTGTATATGAGAAAAAAGGGAGAGAATTGGGCATAATTTGATGTTTTTCTTTAATCTGTACATTGTCCACAAGCCCTGGTGTTTGAATTTATTCCAAAAATCCCAAAGGTGCCATTGAAGAATTGACTCCTCCACAAGGCAGCAGTTAAAATCCATCTCACAGTAGCAACAGATCAAATCTACATATGGCACAGGATACAGCTTTATTTTTTTTTAAACAAATTTCCACAATACAACTGACTTTGACTAGTGGTCTTTCCAGCTAATACCACCATATCCCAGAAAAGTTAGTTACACAGTTTACTTCAGTATCTTTTTTGTCTATTTAACGAAGCATTTGTACCGCGCTATGACAGTTTGATACATCACAATTAAGTAATTTACAAGGCAATGGATTTCAAATGGTTTCATCCTTGAAAACAACAGATTAAAAGTGTTTAAGAATTTGGAGGTGACTGATGTTAACAATAAGACTGCCGTTTCATCTATTCAAGACATTCATGAGAGGAATTCTCAGGTAGTTTATCGATATTTGATTTTATTTCAAACTGTTAAATCATTAATGCTTAATAGAAATGTACTTGGTGTGACATTGAGTACTTGAAGAGTTGATAATTTAGTGTAATAAAGTCGGCAACAGATGAAGCTAGCAGTCATCCTTCACAACAATAGCCTGGAACAATTCTGTTATTCCATCAGATGCAACAAAAATTGGTCCTATTGAAGAAACCAAAGTGAAATGGACAAAACCAAAGTTACATTGGGATGGCAGCACTTTTTAACTAAAAAAGAGGACTAACAAATAAAAAGAAAAACATTTTACATGAGCTGGCAAACAACAATTATAAGTGCCTGAGCTATTGTAATGATGGAATGTCCATACAGAGTCCGGGATACAAAGGCTCTTGGGGAACAACTTAACCCAAACCTTGTAAATGCTGATGTGCCATCAAATTTTTCCAACATTAGACTTGCAATGACTTACAAAGACCACATCCAAATACAACAGCAAAAGCATTTGATATAAGGTAGTCAACATAAGGTATAGGGTTAGGAGTAGCTGGGCATGGGCAGTACAGTTCAAGGGCAGGGGCTGAGGTGCTTGCTATCTAATCTGGGAACAAACCAAGAAAATAAAAGTGGCTGTTAACTTCATTCTCTAAGATGAGCAAGATGCTGTAATTAGTTACTGGAAAATGATGATATTGACCTAAGATATGCATGCACTTTTTACATCCTGGACATGCTGTATACAAGGAAGACCATGAGAGCTCAGCAAGAGCACAAAGCACTTGAATCTTAAGATGGTTCATTAGCAGTGCCTAAGGAAAAATTGGACAATGTAGTGACTATGTAGTGAGGAATTTATATAAATTCTGGGTTGTCCATTTTTTACAAATGATTCATTACAGGTTTATGGTAGGTACGGTAGTGTTTTCTGTATGAATCTTAACAAAAATCAACATGCATGATTAACTGTGGCACAATAAAGATGTCAAAACTTGGAAAAAAAGAACAAGGAGCATTAAACAAAAGATAAAGCTTCATACAAAAAAATGGACAAATTTGGAGACAACGATGCATCTAACTTTTTCTGGTAGTGTTGTCAAGTTGACTAGGGGGGGAGGGGGGAAGGATTAGGGTGGGGGTGGGTGGTTGTGGTGTATTAAAGTGAGCTGCTGTGTGGATGGATGGGAAGGGGCTGCTTTAGTATCCAGCTTTCCTCAGGTAGTCAGCCATGTCAAATGCTTTCTTGTTGAGCGCTCCTCCGTGGATACCTTCCTTTCCCATGACTAAAACCAATACTGGAGTACATAAGGAAAGAAAAAAGATGACAAATGAACAGAACTGAAAGAAAGAAAATGAAAAAAAGTCTTTCCCCGATGACATTATAGGATATTATCACCATTCTTCCCTTGATTGCTATTAAATATTTTCAAGACTTTAACTGCTTGAAGGAGAAAGCTTAACAGCAAACTTCTTTCTGTCCCTCAAGTGAAACTAAACAAGCTTAATTACATTAGAACCCTGAATCCCTCAAGTATTTTGCCATTGAGTATGCCTTCTTATTCAATCCGCCTCCATGGACCCCTTCTTTGCCCATTACAAGAACCAAGACTGAAAGAGAAGAAATAGAAAAAGGGGAAAGTTGAGAAATGTAATGTTAGGATAAGAAAGAACAATCATGAAACAGAGGAGAAAGAGAAATACAACTGCAATCAGAAGTGTTTGCATGCACATGCCCTTCATCATTAAAAACAACCAAGTAGAGGAAAGTGAATCAGAGTATTTGACAAGGAAGTCTGAAGCCTATTGCTTGAACTATGTAGTGAAACATTTCAGCGTACAGGAAAGAGGAAATGGAAAGGGAAATTTAATGCTGCCACATTCCAAAGAACCTTCAACCCTCCCCACCCATGCTAAATCCCTTTAAAATATGCTGTAGCCACCTTGTCATGATGTCTGTGAAACTGAACACATTCTACATTTCATGGCATTACAATCAGCTAGATATAAACGTTGTCTTGTATTTAATGTAGATGTGTTCTTGCTTATTGTGGACCAATAAGCAAGACATTGTTAAATATTATAGAAAATCAGCATTTAACAATTTAATTTAAAAAATCTTTAGCCTTACCAAAAACCACTTTGAGTAAAAAGCGGTTTTAGCTGAAACATTACTATTAATCAATGTCTACTTGACTCAACTTGCAACCTGATGATTTATCTAACATGCTCTACACCGAAGATAATAGGGTGTGGTGGTGTGTTTACTGCCTAACTGAATGATTGATAGTGATAAGGTGAAGGAAAATCTCACATACAGTTTAAGAAAACAGTTAGATCATGAAAAGTTCACATGCACAGCACTGAAAAGCAGGTCTTGGGTATTCTTTTTAGTAAAGGAGGGCTGGGGGATAAATTGTACTGGCTTAACTATACCTTTAATTTGTTTATCCTTTATTCAGAAAGAGGACCACAAAGGCAGACTGTATGAGTGGGCACATTTTAGCATACAGTGTATCGTTTCTTATTTGGGGGAGAAAACATTTTATCGCCAAGATAAAAGCAAAATATTTAAATGCCCTGTTAATGTTCTATTGCATTTTCCTGCATACACGCCTAAAAAAACTAAAATACTATGGTTTCCCCCAGTCTTGCCCTGGTATGATCTATGCTAATATTATTGCACAGCAGGCACGCCAACATAATAAATTGGCAATAATCAATAACAAAAGTGTTTGTCTGTGGAGTGCATAATACATCTACACATTAAATTGCACAGCATTATTAAAAATTTTACTGATCATACCGGTTTGACTGCAGTTATATGCAAACACATGTCGTTTACCTTTGCCAGCTCTGCCTATGGAAACATTGTAAGTCGGCTCTCCATTATTACTCTTTGTCCTGATGTCCATTGTCCAGTCCCCTTCCACCTGAAGGCTGTCTCTGATCACAGAGCACTTCTTTTTGCCTAGAGTCAGCCCACTGGTGAAGAAGGCCTCTCGGTCTTTGCCGACGACAACATCAATTTCATCAGGCTAAAAAAAAATGAAGTGGTAAATCTTATTTTACAGCAATAATCAAGAATCGCGTTAGCTACCATTCAGTTGTCCAGCAAAATCTGCAGCTGATTAAAATGCTTGAAGGGATCGCACCGTTATTCTCGATGCATTTTCTATAATGAGCCTTACTTACAAATAAATGCATTTTAAACTTAACAAATGCATTGTTTTTGCAATGGAAACGGTATTAATCGCAAGCTTAAAACTGTCTGCTACCGACTCCTAATAGTGACACGGGGGAAAGCATTCACTGGCGACAGGGCGCCATCTTTGTGATCCTAAAGGGAAAACTTGAAGCACAAGCGCCACTGTCTGAACTTCCTCCTCTCGTGTTCTAAGTCTGCCTGCAGCTTATCTCAAGACTTGATCAGACATTGTTCGATCTCTGAGAAAGTTAGTAATTCGTCCAGTGTAACTGACGATCTTCGCGCTTAAAGGACATCTAACACAAAACAATACAATGCGTACATATGGTAGAAATCGATATTGTTGAATAATGCAAATTGGAACGTGTGATTTAACCAGCGTTAGACCAATAAGCTTAAATATAAATATCTCAAAACGGGGAAATGTTTGTTCAATTCGAGTGTAAAAGCTTTACTTTAACCAGGTTTATCAGATAAGAATAACGTGTTCGTTGTGATAAGCGCTGTTAAGTATGAAGGCCGTGGCCACAGCCCTGTGCTTTTTCTCTGGGCCCCAATCCATTCAACAGAAACACTTTTCCTCGTTCTTTCTCTCTTTAAACAAAATTTGGGAAGAGTTTTCATTGTCACTGTCCTATGAATAATGTCTGAAATATACATGAATTGATTAATTGTAAATTACCAGCTAACAGTTCAATTAAATGTTAAGGTCGCGCCAGACACGAGACCGGTTCCCCATGCACGCATGCTAAACCTGACTAGCTTGCTAACACCCGAATCTGCCCGCTCGCCCAACGCTAGAACTACACGTCAAATTAAAGCAAACGAAACGTTAACTACATAACTACTGCAAATTTAGCTAATCTTACCGTTATACCGCCAAAAGTACCACCCTCTGAAGATGCCCAAACGTATTTGGCGTCCGTATAGCCAACAATGGCGGAATCCTGGCAGCTGCCATCGGCCATCAGGTTATCCACGTAGCTTTGCCAAGACATTTTTTCTGTTATTTGAAAGGTTATATAGAACGGACTGCACCCACTTGAGTGGATTAACGATACGAATGCTAAGTATCTAGTGAGTGCTGTGCGAATAGAAGGTTCTAGTATGCTATCCGGTTCGCGGTCTTGTAGGAAATCTCAGCTCTGGCAGGAAAGAAAGCCGACAAACTGAGACAGCGCCTGGGTGTAGTCCCGTGCTATATCACTCCGCGGGCAACTCACCCCCACCACTAGTGCACTTTATGCGTTAATATGCGGCGATAAGGGGAAAATAGATCCTTTTCATTTAAACAGTCTTTTTCCAATATAACTAATAAAACTTAAACAGATTAAATGTTCACACACAATGTAAAATTCGTTACTCGGTAGTACATTGACATAATGTGTAGGATTAAAACTAATATTTTACCCTAAATGCATATAAACTTTATTATTTTCTGCCTTCTATATATATATTACGCAACGTTGACGGTTATATTCAGATTTATATTTAACAAAAAACAAACAGCAATCTGCTATTTAGCGATTTCAGTGATAGACATTTACTATACTGACTGTCTTCCTTAACCCTAAAACAAGGACCCCCAAACTATAATAGGTTATACGTTTTGAACCTTGTTTAGACATGCTGTCTTTTGAAGTTCAGTAAAAACGTCCTTGTTTATAAACCTTTTGGCCACAGCAGTTGTAGGTGGGTAAGAAATTTTGTCAAGTTCAGCAACCAAGTTTATGTTTTAACCTCCAAGCTTTTATTTGGTTACTTTGGCAACCTATGATGTAACTGCTACCCCTGTAATTCATCAGTGGCATTCATTGTGTGTCACTGGTGTCAGGATCACTGACACCATATCATGTGGCATATGATGACACAACAAAACCATGACATATTAATATTCACAGGCCAGCCCCACAGTCACACCCATAGCCTGTTTTATTATCTCAACTTGATCATTTGTCAAAGCAAAGGAACATTATCCTAATAATTTGACTGTCACTCCTCTAAAGCTAACAATCTATTAAAAGTAAGTTTGTTACACTAAAGCATAAGAAGTTGGTTAAAGATGATTTAAGTAACATGGAGTTACTTCATGGAGTTTTCAATACTCCATGTAAGGGGGAGCTCCTGTCTGTCTCTCTGTCTGTCTGTCTGTCTGAACTGAAGCACTTTTCCTTTAATTGGGCTACAGATCGTCAATTCAATACAGTCTGTATTTTATATTGCACTCGATGTAGAGAAAAACAGAGAAATATATATGAAATAAATATGAACACTTTTAACATAAAAGATAAAAGATAAGATTAACGTGGTTAACCGAGAATTCTAGAATGTTCAAAAGCGATTAAGTAAACTTAGAAAAGTGTCGCGTGTGCAATAGCTCCCCCTACTGCTTGTTTAGTGGTCGATTCTGTTAAATTCAGTCACATTAAGTAATTCTCGAATAAAATAAAAATAAATTGTCTGTCATTGCGTTGCCTGCCGGTAACATCACTAACAAAGTTCATGATTATTGAGTTTTTATGTCTTGACCCATGCAATAAAGAGTGTTATGCGTCCTTTCGATGTTTGTTAGACCCAATGAATGCTTTATGGACATCTTAATATCTTGAACTTACCATCATGTGTTTATATAGGTATTTAGAAAATGAAATTATAAGCGACTGCTAAATAAAGAGTGAAATAATTTATTTACGCTATAGCACTTAGTCCAGCGTAGGAACTCGTATTCACGATCCCTTTACGCTCCATGCCTGTTGCGCTCGTTTCCCAGCATGCTTTGCGAATTGTTATAGCCATCTTGTCGGGAGGTGAAATTTGTAGATATTCTTTTCCGTCTGCCAGATAGTTGGTCGGAAACTTCAACCATCTATCTTTTTGATAGTTTTCTAGGTATCGCATTCTCAATTCTTTAATTGCCGCGTGTGGTGAGATCACAGACAGTGTTGGAAAGCGCTTTACAGAATGTGTTTCATACTTATTTGTAGGTAGAGAATTGAGAGGCAGCGGGGGTGAACGCAGCTGTATGTACGACAGCGGCCTTTAACACATCGGAGCGCCTGTTTATGCTACAGCCGATATCTGTTGACCATCACATAATTGTGGAGTTTTGCGACGCTCTTGACGCGTCGACAATGCAACAGGATAGACGAGGAAGGCGGATGACGCACGACCATTGGGTAAAAGTGTGAAATTTGGCTCCGGTGCCGCACTAATCTGCTGTTCACTGAAGTAAACCGATAATTCGGTGTCTTTAAAGAGTGTGTTGGTGTCGTTAAAAGCTTTTAAGCATGTCCAAGATGCCGGCAAAGAAGAAGAGTTGCTTTCAGATCACGAGTGTGACTCAGGCTCAAGTCGCAGCCAACAGCGCAACAGACGACACCGAGAGCCTGGACGACCCGGATGAGTCCCGTACAGAAGACGTGTCCTCCGAAATATTTGACGTGTCTAGGACTGATTATGAACCCGAGGTGTGTGACAGGAGTTCCTCTGAGGAGACGTTGAATAATGTGGGTGAGTCAGAGGGGCAGTCGCCCGCTGTTACTCCGCTAAAGGGGGGGTTTGGCGTGCGTAACTCGCTGCCTGCGGGTCATCAGGGCGTAGGAACAGTTCAGGCCCCTGGGGCTCCACAGGCTGGCATTGTAGGGCCATCTCAGCCGGCACAAGTCACAAATTCATCAAGCATGACAACTATAGCCAGCTGCGCTTCACGCTTCAGGGTCATCAAGCTTGACCATGGCACTGGAGAGCCCTTTAAGAGGGGTCGGTGGACCTGCACTGAGTTTTATGAGAAAGATCCTGAATGCTCTGTGATGAGCAGGACTGTGGATAGTATAAGGCATACTAATGTGACAGAGCCAGGAGCTGATAGGGACAGTGGACTTGGGGCCACAGTTGGCTCTATAATGGCAAAGGTGGGAGTGTCTGGTCAGGTTTCTGATTCAAGTTATGATGGGTCACCTTTCACCAGTCCACCACATCCTCTTGAGCCACACAGCTACAGCATGGCCCAGCAGCAGATTGTGTCGGGGTCTGGATCCCCAGAATCCTTTACCAACAAGTCAGTGCCTGCCTCTGTTCAACAGCAGGTACAGGGCAGCTCTCATGTGGCTGTCCCGCAGAGTCTACAGCCATCTGTTCACAATGGAGTGCATCAAGGCTCTTCCATTCAGAAATCTCCCAGCATGCAACCTCATCAAGTACAGCAACTGCTTTATCAACCCCAGCCGCAGCAGCATCTACCTGTGTCACATCACCTGCAAACCCAGCCTGGTTTGATATCAGCCAACCAGCCTGACTATGGTCAACAGCACATGCCAATTACAGTCACTCAGACCCACCCTGGGGCCAGCCTTTCAGTTGGACATGCTGTCAGTCAGGGCCCTTCACCTGTCCAGACCCCAGCCACTGGAGGTGTACAGGTTTTGGGTGTAGAAATGTCAGGCATTCCTGGAGGTGTTCCATTGTGTAGCCAGCCAGTGTCATTAGCGCCAGACCTTGTGCAGCATCCTGTCATGGGGCTGTTGAGCAGCATTGCCCCCATGGCACCAGGAAGCACCATTCAACAGCAACCAGTAGGCCAATATCAGGCCTTAATTCATGGTTTTTCTACAACCCAGCAAAGTACCCAGAACATGTCCACAGTACCAGTGACGATTGGCAGTGTGCCTGCCTCAAGTGTGCCCACTGCTGTGCCAGGATCCACTCCTGCAGGGTTAACAATACCAAACCTCAATACCTCTGTGCAAAACCAACCATCCCAGGTTCCCCGCAATGGAACAGCTGTGGTCATGAACACCTCAGGATTGCCCAGCAGCATTTTCAGTCAGACCGAAGATAGCCAGAGGATGTCTGATGCACAGGTTTCTGCTGTTCAGAATATAGACATGATAAAGCCCTTAATTACAGAAAGTCTGCAGTTGCCCAGTCCAGCTGTAAACAGTCTATTCGAAATATCTGTTCCAATCGATGGGGAAGATGACAGGTAAAGTACCATTAATGTTATGAATGGTTTGTGGTGATTTGCCTGAACTTGTTGCCTCATGCAAGGTTCCCAAAGTCATAAAAGCTAGATTTTATTATTTCAAGGCTTGAAAAATTAGTGTGTAGAAAATGTCATATATAAGCTGTATATAAATAGAGGTATATTTACTATGTAAATAAATTGAATATATAGAATATTCATATGTAAATGTAGAATATATATAAATATATATAAATATCTGTTCTAGTTATGTTCAGCTGTGCAAATACATGTGCATTGTGTATATATAGTGTATATATACAATGCATTTAAACACTATTGTCAAGTAAGCACAAACTGGAAAGATCAGTTATGAAGATGTGTGGGGACCCTGCTTTCTTTGTGTTGATTTAGTTTATTATTATTATTTACAGAAGCCTTTTTTAAACATAACTTTTGGCTCAGGTGAGATTGCAGTGATTATTTGAAACATTTTAATGAAGAAAACATGTCTTTGCACGTTTATTTTAAATAGTTAAATTTAATATGTAAAGGTAGTTTATTTAGGAATACTTTGCCCAGGTAAATCTCAATACTGGGGTCTTTGCATTAACCTACAGCACAAACCTCAGCTGTGCATGCTGGAGATGTTTCTGATCACAACAATAGACATTTTGTTTACATTTAAGTTGCATTATTCTTTTGCATTTTGTTGAGATCAGTATATTGCTTGTTATAACTATTTCATAATAAGGCGTTTTCATTTGCATTGATTGTTGATCATTTGGAAGTCTGTAAAACATTTTTCTTGTTTGCAATACATCCGGCTGTCATGAGCAGAGCAGATTATCAGTGACTATAAAACGCTTTCTCAATTGAAAGCGACAGTGCATATCAGGTGACACAGTTTCACTTGAGAAGTGTTGCTGCATGGCTTCCTCTTAGACGCTCAGCTTTCAGTTCCAGGTTTGCAAAGTTGTGCATGATATATCAACTGGCTGGCATAGTCAAGAGGAAATGGTGAGCTGTCAAGTGCGTCTGGTGACTCTGTGGCTTTAACTTATGTACTGTGTGCTTCTTGAAGTGTAGGTTAAGCAGGCAGAGGTCTTCAAACTCAATGGCTGGATCTCAGCACGATGCCTCATATGCTACTGAGAGCGGGTTGTGAACACTTGTCACTTGTGACACCCTTTATAGCTGTTTATATTGCAGTTAATAGTAGGCCTTCCCCTAGGTTTTAGTTAAAGTGATTAAGCTACACAGTGTTTATTATTTATTATTTAATGTATTTTCCTTGTTTTAAAGACCAAGATAGCTATCACTTCCCGTTGTTCAGATATTGAGTGATTTTCCTGAGACAGCATTAATGTTTAGTAACTATTAAAATACTGTGGATATCCATCTTACCTCCTTCCCCCACAAGCTCATGAGAGAATTTCAAAGCTGTCCACCTAGTAACCTTTGTCGCTTACCTTCATGTGTTGTTTATTGCAGTTAGATTCCACTATGTTGTTATACTTTAAATTTATGGCTAGTAGAGTCCAGTGTGTTGCTCAGCTTTATAATCTGTGGTTTGTATTTGCTGTGTTGTTTCAGAACGCTTCAGATCTTACAATAACTACCAGGTAGGGTCCTAAAGAAAAAGGAAAGGAGTACTGCAATACAATTTATTTATTTAAAGCGGCATAAAGTTAAGACGGTAAAACAAATAATAAAGTTTCATGAAGGTAACATGTCTTAGGCCATAATGGCTAAATACGTTACTATGTAAATAACCTGTATCATGTTTTTGCATTACAGTTATTCAGCATTACAGTTTTTATGATTGCAACATGCCGCCTTGATGAATAACACAGGTCCAAGACTACACAATACTATTTAATAGTCTTGGGACACATATGGCATATTTTGACATTGTACCTCTGAGGATTATAGATTATGAGTCTAACATCTGAAAGTGTTTTGGATGTATTAGCTCATTGTGAAACATGAGATCAAATTTTGCCCCATCTGCTGGTTAGAATGTGTAACTGCTTCTGTTTTGCTCTTTGTGTGAAATGATGCACCCTGGCATACGCCAGCCAATGTCAGATAATGAATTATGTAATACTATTACAATCGGATATGAAAAATAAAGTTAGCCGTCAAGTCATATGATTTAGTGAAACATGACCTCATCTTTCAGTATAAGCTTAGTTTTTTGTGTGTTTATGAAATGGGGCGGTAAATGCATCATACGCTTATGTCATTCCATACATTATTATGCTCTACACACTTATTTCCCAACATAATGTGCTGCAGTCATGTGTTAATTGATATTTGTAGTTGTTTTTGGAACATGCAGAAATATGCCATTCATGTGGTGTGGTGTAATTAAACAGTTCATAAATGTTAGCCAATGAAAACTTTGTGTTCTGACGAGTTGAAGTTGGATAAAATGCAACAATGGGTCAAGGCTAGGTTGGGGCAGCAGGGGGCTATTGGTACACCATAATATGCTTGTGGTACGTACTGTGGGTGGTGTGTTGCACTTTGTAGTGGTACTTGTAGTGAGAATGTACCTTCTTACCCAATTTGGCAATCTCCCTAATGCCTTTCGGGCCTCTCATACCTGAAAGCTGCTTTGTATTCTGCAAGCGTTGTTCTCAATACCTCTGTTTGAGGTAATGACACTGACTTCAGCTGTCACAGAAGCTGTACACAAGCTTTCAAAGTCTTCAAAACCATCTTTTTAAGCACTTCCTCTAGGGCAACTTCACACCTGCATTGCAGTGTAGCCTCTCATGTAGAGTCATGCGTTGTCAGGATGTCTTGTTGTCATGAAAGGTTTTTCCCCCTAGAATTGGAAGCAATTTTGTGTGTGTGTGTGTGTGTGTGTTGTGTACTCCTAAATAGTTGTCACACCAGCATTTAAGAAAGTAAGAAATTAGTTCAGATCCTAATTTCAAAATAGGGTGTGATGTCATTCTTCAGAGATTCTGTTTCGATTAAGCAATTATAAATAATATGTTAAGGCCACTGTAGCATACTTTTTTAAAAGAGACCAGTGCCAAATCTTGCAACTTTTTGGACAAACCTGTAGTGCACATACTTTTAAATTCAGACAGAGATGCACTGTCTGAGAGAAACAAATGAGGAAGACGCTTTCTCTCTTATGATTTTTTTTTAAATATTTCAGAAATTATTGCACAGCAGTTGTCTTATGTTTATGCTGTTTTTGTAAATCAGGTTTTAGCATCTGAATCACGTCTGTATTTGTACTCTGTCCGATATCCAATGACAAACACGGATATGTTAAAAAGTACATCTTTATTGAGTATTTGGCTGTAGTAAAATGAAGTATGTGAATATAGAGAGAATAAGACAGAATAAGACTATAGGAGCAGTAATGCACAACAGCTGAATGGTTTTTAGATAAGGTCTGTAATGTTTAGCTCATCTGTTAATCGTTTAGCAAAAACAAAACTGTGTGAATGTTTTTGTTCTGTGTTTGAATGTGCATCATTGGAAGTAGGTGGAAGTCTAGTGTAACTCCCTCTATACTCATAAAAATGTACTTTTGGACAACCTTTGAAATTTCTTGTATGGTTGTTGAAATCACGGTAGCACATTTTGCTTTTCAAGATCTTTTCTTGCTTTTCAAACCTTCTCAAGATGCATGTTTTGATGGTAAACCTGATATAATTGCTTAGATCTGCTTATCAGTATAGAAGTATAAAGTGTGTAATACTGGTGCTGTAGAGCTCACTGAACACTGCACAGAATTTTTTTGTGTAAACCCAGTGTTATTGACTGTTGTGGTTACCCTAGTCTGGTTACCTTCTTTAAGAGTAATGACATGAGAAAGCTTGCATGATTCATGTGGGACAGTGATTACTCTTTGCCTTATGTTTGTACAATCCTAGCCAGCACAAATAGCACAGATGAAACATTAACCATAGGTTTGGAATCTGCAAAAATGAACCAGATGTTTATTGTATCCAGATATTATCTCCCATCTCATGAGGTTACATACATAGTAAGTAGAAATAGAGCCTTTTTTGAAAGACTGTGGTTGTGGGGTATCAGCCCCCATCAGAGAGCAGCGAGTGTTCCAGGAATTCTAGGAAAAGCTGTTTGTCAGGGTCCAGATATTCACAAATGCTGTAAATCTACTCCTGTCCCCTCCCATTCCTATATAGAGGTCTTATGAAAGGAGGGTCTAACTTCTGTAGCCCTCTCATTCAGTATACATTAATACATTCTGTACTTTTCCTATAGCTACAGGCACCAGCTGTAGCTATGAAGTAAAAATGGAGACATTGTGTTCTGTCCAAACTGAAACATTACCACAACAATTTTAATGCATTTTTGACTGTCTCAACACTGAACAAATCTTATCTTAGAATCATAAAAGTATTATAAAATGTCATGCTGTTTGCAGTTAAATCAACTAAATGTATGTATGATATGTTCAGCTAAACAGCCAGTAACTAACTAGATCTGTTTTGTTGTTTAATTACAAACGTGTGTGTGTTTAATGAGGTCTGTAGGCAACCCTTTCTATGTATGTATGTGTAAGTGATGGATTAAGATATGAATCTGCTGTTTGCTTCTTGTCCCATCATGGTCATTTTTCTTTTTTTTATCTAACTCTTCTATTTCTCTCTCTCCACTGGATGGAGTGCAGGAATCCCTCCACAGCTTTCTTTCAAGCCTTCCAGTCTGGCAGTAGGCTGAAGGATTCAAAGATGACCTGCGATAGGTATAGTACTAGGAGAGACCCGGTGTGAAATGCGAATGCCATTTAAATTGTGGTGCATGAGCTAAGCGCTAAAGTGCATATTGATGGATACTTTTGACAAATTCCAAAATGGGACATTTGTCATCAGAATTGTGCATTTCAAAAACCTTGCTTGTGTTCACTAACAAAATTAATCCATTAACTAGAAGGCATTGTTGAACTGCAGTTAGTCTGTTAATGGCTAGTTAATAACCCCACTTCCTGCCAGATACCATAGAGAGATAAATGTGCTCTCCCTCTCCTCTGAGCTGTTGTTTGTAGAAAAGGTTGCAAAGCTGTAAATACCTTTGCTTGAGGTTATCTGTGGTGTGCATATGTTGCAAGACTGGAACTAATTTGTCAGTCGAACAAGTTTCCCAGCATACTGATTCTTTAGGCCTATAAGATGTTGGAAATAGTCTTTGGTTAGTGTTTTGAGTGATATTAGTGATATTCAGTGATATTTTTGACATTTTGTGCCATTTAAAATGTTTTGCAAAACCTGCTTTGGCAAACTAGTCCTAGGTTTCAGCAATCGGAAACCAAACCAGATTCTGATTCAATGTTTTGGCATCCCAGTTTGGATGTGTAAGTACTTTCTGGTTATGTGTCTATAACTTGGGAGGGAATGAGATTTCGTCACCAAACTTGGTACCCATGTAGGAGTCTCATCCATGGTCACGTAGGGAAAAAAAAGATTGACCACATGGTGGCGCTACAATGTGGAAACCAACTAAGACAACAACTATTTCAAAGTTTGCTCTATTGACTTGAAAACTGGCATGTAGTTTTGTTGTACAAAGTGTCAAGATTCTGTATGAGGACATCAGATTTTCTTGAAAAACTTGGTTGCCATTGGCCAAAAGAATTTACTATTTTGTAGCAACTATTAAAGTAAAAAAAGGCTGATTGGGTTAAAACTCACTGGGCCTATTTGATTCATGACCCCGATGCACAGTCTGTGCGAAATTTCTTTAGAAGAAATTTTATTTTTCAGATGGGTTAATGATTGTATATCATCCAGAGTTTCAGACACAGACAAAATACTGTTAAATAATGTAATCTCCAAAAAATGTAAAACAAAAAAGTTCAATATCTACGTATATTCTGTAAATGAAAAATCCAAAGACAAAACTAAATGAGCTCATCAGTGTCTGATAAAAGCAAGAATAATAGATTATTTTAAATGATCACCCATTTCTGAAAGTCTATATTTTGACTATCAGAGAGGTTCACATGACATAAGTCATTATAATATATTTAATACGTTAACAATTTTTTGTTCATAAAGATTAACTGTTCATAAAAATTAACACGGTTAACGTCACCTCACACCAGCTAAAAAAGCAGCAGTCATTTGGTTTATCATCATTAAACATGTCTACTGTAATTGTGTTGTGTGTTTATAGTAGTATTATGCTCTGCTCTTGGTGTCTGGCCGCTACAAGTAATTTAGATCTGTTGCATTCAGTCAGATGATTGACATGCAGTTGAGGTGTCAGTTAAATTTGTGTTGTGCCTCTGCAATTTTGTCATGTCTGTTTGAAAAAGCAAAGTGCTGACAAAACGCGCAAATATGTGTTATCTTATTGACTTTCGGAGCAAGTGTATTTGAAACTTTTTTTTCTGTTGCAGTGCCTCTGGAGGGAGTATGGTTGCCATCGATAATAAAATAGAGCAAGCAATGGTGAGTGCTTAACTTTGATTATAAAATATCATTAGTTAGTAATGTGTTAATATAGAATTATGAATGAATTACTGTTTAGAACATTATTATTAAAATGCTTTTATCGCAGTGCGTGATAAATGTGATGTAATGTTTTGGCACCATCATTCAGGATTTAGTGAAAAGTCATCTGATGTATGCTGTGCGGGAGGAGGTGGAGGTGTTGAAGGAGCAGATAAAGGAGCTCTTTGAGAGAAATTCTGTGCTGGAACGCGAGAACGCCGTGCTCAAATCTCTAGCCAACAATGAGCAGCTCTCCCAGCTTTCTGTCCAATCAAGTTCCAACCCCACCAACACTCCTTCCCAACTCGGGCCAAACCAGCCCCAGCCTCAGCCTTACCTTCAGCTGGACGTCAACCAAACCATAGACTCCCTACCAAGACCACCACAGCCCAACGTCACCTCCTCTTGAAGTGCACCCTTTCTCTTCCTCAGCGGAGAGAAAAAAAGCCTCAGCAAATATATATAATATATAAATATATTACAGCAGAAAATCTGTCTTGTTCACTACCCGCAGTGTGCTTCAGTAAGCAAGCATGCTGTTGACCTTCCTCGTGTCAGGACAGTGGACAGTGAGGAGGCGTTTAATTCTCGGGCAACAATGCAAGCATGCCTGTGGACCGTGGTCTTGATTTGAGTCCTGCATGGTCCCATCTCTGTTGACGAGGTGGAGGATTTGTGGAAAAAAACTCAGAATGACAGATATTTTTTTAATAAAGAATATCCAGCCATAAAAGGGGTATATTTTTTAGCCGTGCAGTTTTCATGTTGTAAGAAGCAAGAGTCTATTTTCAGAGCCACCAAACTTCACAACATGATTTTGATTCACCGGTCAAGTTAAATTGTACTCTGTTATTTATTTTAGGGCTGCTATTGTCAGAGAGGAACAATCTCACAGAAACTGATAGGGCAGAGAGGAACCTTTTCAATTATTTAATCTGACAGTAATTGGTCATAAAACTGAAAGGCAGTGAACATTATAAATAACCGCAAAAAACAAAGTAGCAATGGCTAGTTCGAACACTAACAGCAAAGTTTCTCAGCAGATAAAAAATGTGAAGGGGACGAGACCTGGTGTGAATGTATATTTTGTATAGTGTAAAGAATAAAAAGAGCATCAGTTTGTACAGGTTTGTGGGTAAAGATCTAAACTGAATCCTCAATGACCCAGATGAAGAAAACTTCAGTTCTGTTGCTAGCATGTTGGAGAAAAAGTCAGTTGCCATATTCTCCTACCCCCTACCCTAATGTCTTATGGTTTTGGGGTCGGGCAGGGGATTTAAGAAAAAAAAACTGTGAAATTGTTCAACCTTTGTAACCAAAGATGCAAAGCTGTGTAATTCTTTTTTTTATGCACACTCTTATGTACTTAATTTTTTTAAATGTTCTTCACAACAAAACGCTGTTGCTTTTAGGCATGTTCTGCATGATCTGTCATCTATAAATGTCAAACCACTTTCTTACCTCATATTTGTATTGGGCACTCATTGTAAGTAGTCTGTGAACAGTGTCATTGGGGGCAGGAGATATGGAGATTATGGTGAGAAGACAAATAAAACTAGTGTGTCGGATGCACTAGCTGCAGAAAATGAAGTGAGCCATGTTTTGTTCATTTAAATGGTGTTTGAATTTCATATGCCAATAGTTTTGTTACATTGCAAATTTTAATGTATTTAAATAAATGCAATATTCAAATTACAAATCTGATAAATATGTGCATTTCATTACAAATAAAAGCATTTGTAATGCTGACTTGAACCACACTTTAAGCCTCACACGTAGGCAGGAACTTCCCTCTGCAAAGAGGAAACGACCTCTACATTTATGTGTGGGCTACCGATGATTTTGTATCAAGATTAGATTCTGCTAAATATCCATAAAAGCTGTTTAATGCTATGTATATAGGTAGCATTGCTGTACTGAACCCACGCTTTACTTAAAACATGCATAAATTCAAGGCAGGTTAACAAATTCACAAGAATAACAAATTCAAAATACATTTTTACATGATTAAAAATATTGGTAAATTAAATTGGAACATTATTTCCTTGTGATAAATGAAATGTTGCATTATAAGCCTGAACTAAATTGTGTACAGTATCATATTGTTACAAACTTTATGCTTTATACCTTGCTTATGTTGCCAAGCATAATTAAAATAATTATAGTCATACTTCATATTTCAGACAATTCATAAAGAACTTCCAAACTTAATTTCAAAATTAAGACACTGTTTGGTGCATACTTTTTTTAATGGAAACATTATAAAACATCTTTAAACAGTCATTTTACTTGCCCTACAAAAACAATGCGGTTTTAGGAAAAACAATTATACAGAAACTTGAAAAACTGATTATGAGCTGCACACATATGCTGATACAACAACATAAATACAGGGACAACTGTTTTGCTTGCTTTGTTAGGATAGAACAGCAGGCATAAAAAAAACTTCCTACTCCTCCGGAAAATCTGCATGTCCACTTTCTGAAAAGGCTCTTGCAGCAGAGAAATTGATTGCAATGGGTCACAAACAGTCCAATACTGGTTGTAGAATTGGTGTTGCTCATGAGTAGAGGGACATGAGTAATGTCTAGAGTTCAGCTCTAGGACACAGTGACAAATCGACCTTTGCTGCTCTGATGTGCTGCTGCCGCCACACGCTCGTCTTTCAGAATGCGGAACCGCTCGTTGAGGGTCATTCCTGTCTGATAATGGAAAGCAGAACAGTAAGTCACAATCAGATTAACCAGACCTGATCTGTCACTTTATTCATTTGAGGATAACAGCTTTTAAAAAGAACTGTGGCAAACAAGTTTAATACAACAGCATTAATGACGTGTTAATGGTGACAAAAAAAAGCTTGTTCAAAATAAGTCAGCCAAAATATTCCTGTACGATTTTTAAGCCTTTTATTTTTTTCTCTAAATATTTAGTATTTGTCTATGCTAGCCAGCAGTCAAAACTTTCACAAGCCAACCAATTCAGTTATGCCCATTTTTAACCTTAAATTAACTCTCCGTTGCATCTTACACACACAAAAAAATCAGATTAGTAGTCAAAAGTGTGGCATTCTTTGTTGTGAACACCTGGTAAAACGGCACATTTAGCCAATTTAGCACTTCTAGGAAAGCAATCAATAAGAACAATATGATCAAAGAAATATTCCTCCCTTAAAGAGGGCCTGGGGTTGGCCTACCTGTTTTCCAACACTATTGATATCGAACTGTAGGGCAACACCTTTAGGCGGTTTCCGCGTTGACTCTTCTTTAGAAGGAGGCAATAGGTGTGTTGAAGTAAAGGGGTGCATGAACAAAGACTGAGCATGCCTGCAAATGAATACAGGAGAAAATGCATGTGATTAGTTCTGTGCGCCAAAACCTCTCCCAGCATTTAAACAAGACGGAAGTCCCAAAGCTAAAACCTGTCAAATGGAAATGACAAAATGGAAACAAATGGGTGCGGTTTTTGAAATATGTTTTTTATCTTCTGTAACAAGCTGGTCTTATTTAAATTCAGTCACGCTGCAGACGCTTTCATTCAAAGCAACTTACAAATGAGAAACATCACAAGCAATTTATGTTACAAAAGCCAACAAGGCTCTCGGTATCAGAATGACAAGGTTTAAGAGAATCACAGAAGTTAGGGCTTCAGTGAAACAAGGCTGATTTTCTCCTTTAGTACTGATTAAAAAGGAGTTTTCAGCTGTTTCTTAAAGGTTGTTTCTGCTTTATTCAACTCAAGTGGAACTATTAGGAGGATCTATACATTTTTAACATGAAACAACCAACAATTACATGTAAAATACTGCTTTCCCATGTATATTTTTATTTTGAATGGAACCAAATTTTAAACCCTTGCACTGAAAAGGCAGCTGTGTTTAAAGTTTATTTATTTTTTAATGCCATGTTAGCATCGGGGCTATGTACATGGCAGACACAAGGTCATTATTAATTACAATCCATAAAAATTACTATACTATATAAAACATTTTACCTTCACAATAGCAAGAAATTTAAAACACATTCAGGTGACACATTATGAAAAACCCCATGTATACATGTTTCTGAGTAAAAGCATCTCCTTGCTGTATCATAAAAATGACAGTCCAACAAAATGTGTTTAATAGTCAGAGGAACTTGACATGAGAGACATAATGGAGGAGCTTCAGCTATCAATAAAAACCCATGCATAAGTCTTGAGTGTCCAAGTCGACACCTAGTGTAGACAACTTGGTCGTGCCTTGATTTAAAATGATAAAAAACACTTCTTTTAATACTAGGGTTTATCTCATATAATTTACTATTTTTGTAAATATCCCATTCCTTCTGCCATTTGTCTGTGATATATATATTTATTATTGATCTAAGGTCAGATGGTGGTAGCTGTGTTTAAAGAGTAAATACATACTCGGGTTGTGTTCTTGCTGTAGGGTTGTCTATGGACACAGTGAGGATGCCGCTGTTGTTTGTAGGAATGCGCCACCTGGTGGGTAGGAGGGGTTTGAGTCAATGCAGGCAAATGTACATATAGTAGAAGTACATGTAGTAGCATTTTTTTCCCGATTAAAAGTTACTTGAGGAATAAAAACACTTGTATAGTAATTTACTTACGAGCGAGTTCTCTGTGTTGGTGGAGCTAACTTTGTCTTCTGAGCTTGTGCCTGAACCTTAAAAAAATACAGTGATATTTTAAAAAAATTCATACATATAAAAACAGCATAGAAACGTCTGTCTGACATTAACAGGTCACTGTTACATTAATAGCTGTGGCACCCTAAAGTACTGAAACCTGTCAGATACAGTTAGTAGTAGTAAATCAATTTGGAGAGATACTGAAAAAACCCCCAAAGAAACAAAGCAGTGGAACAAGATAAATGACTTTCTACCTTGAGTCCTCTTCTGAGAAGGAAGGTTGCCTGCCGGGCTTCTCTCTGTGTTTGCTGGGCAAATGGAACATTCCTGAAGAGCAGAAGACCCGGAAGAACAAGCAAGATGTTGATTTTCAGCAAGAGAAAAATCCAAAAACACTGAAAATACTTTTCTTAGCCTCACTATGACATAACTATGAAAACCAAATCGACTACATTTTAAATCTGTTAAATTTAAAGTGAATCTGCTTGATATTCATTTCTTTTATATTATTAATATTATTTGTTTTACATACCTACATGCAAGTTTTATTGTATTGCTAAGCTTTGCTTTTTCTATTTAATCTTATGGTGCTTTCACATCAGACAAAAATTAAGCGGTAAGTGCGAATGATTTACATGTTAAGTCAAGGCAGAGACTTGAATAGACATTCTGCTGTGCGAATGATGCGAATTGAGCATTTCGTGCAATTTGCATGGAAAAATTTGCGTCGCATTAACCAATCAGGAGCTTGCTCTAGTAGTGACATGATCAGTGAGCGGAGGCAGAAAGTGCCCCTCCCATGACGCAAATTGTGAGTTACGCGCAAATTAAGCGAATGATATAAATGTTCACACATCCAACAGCACGAATTATTCGTGCAATTCGCGCCTGGTGTGAACGCACCATTAGGTTGTGTGCTGGGCTGGTTTTACAAATCAGAGATAAGGTAATGCCTCATCTCAAGGTTTTTAATGACGTCACAGGACAATGTTGTGAGTTTATGACTGAAACAAAGCTCTCACCATTTTCTGTGAAGCCGGAAGGGTCTGTGAGAAACAGAGCCCTGGGGTTTCTGTGAATCCCTCTGTCTGTGTCTCCCCTGGAGCTGCATCTGTTGCCTCTTGACAAATGGTTGAGCTCTCTGTGAAGTTTCAGAAGTTGCACTACAATTTAGTCACACATGGATGACTAGAAAGTCACACTTAAAACCCCCCTCAAATAATAACTTGTCAGAATCAATCCAGTTTCAACAAATCATGGGATCTGATACCTGGTTCAAAGCTGAATTGTTGGCTCTCTGTCGGTTCAGCATTGGCCGGTTCTGGGTGGGTCGATTAAGAGGACTTATACCTTTAAACAGAGTAACATTCTTTCTTGCTGCCAAGCCTGTGATGACCCCCTGCCCGCGACGCCTGGCCACTTGTGATTGAAGCTTCCGATTCAGACTGAAGCGGTTTTTAACAATACCTCCTGTAAAAACACAACCAACTTTTTAACCATCCTGTTATATTCGTTTCTTAGGTCAATTTAAGTCAATTTGACCCAGGGCATGTTTACATATCCAAAGTTCTCATAAACAAACAAAATGAAACAAACATTTATATCTCATTATTAACTCCATTACTAACCATTTCAATCAATAATTAGTGCAATAGTGTTCTTTACCTCTCATGGACCATGGTTTAATGAGGATAATGAGAACATGTGCCATATCAAGCATGACCCTTGTACCCTGATTCTTTTTTACTGGGGCTCCTCCAGCCAGCATTCCAATGTAAACCTGAATGTTTAATTTATAGCTGGTGTTTGCATCACATGCTGCTCAGATTTTTATGCTGTATGTAGCTTGTTTGGAAGGCATATATTGCCTTAATGGGCAGCAACCTCTGAATGCGACTAGCCTTTCAATCCACTGTGACAATAGGGTCTGGTTTGTAGTGGATATTTCTCTGTCTACTCATCCAACACTGTCCTAATAGCTGACAGCCCTCGTCTCGATTAGCAATTACTCTGGAGAAAATATAAAAAGTCTCCAAAGACATTGTGGCACAGAATTTAGCCCTCCCTACCTTAGATCCTGCATCCCACAGACGTGCTCTTAATTCATCCTTTGACATATAGACCCCAGTCAGGATGAGGACCCCCAAATATGCATGTATATGCAAATTATCCAGTTTCTTCCACTTCTCACTGAAAACTCGCCTTCTAAATTAGTCATTTCAAGAATAATTTTCTGTACTGAGCTGGACATGACCAGTGTGTGAGAGTGATTGGGGGTTGAAAAATGGTTTAGAGTTGCAGTTGAAACAGAGTATGTGACAATTTTTCCCATTTTAGCATCAACTTTCACTGCCGGGTCAAACTGACCCGAACAGCATCTTTGGGTACAATAAACATGAAGGGGGGTTGCAAATGTATGAAATGAACCATTTCCATTTTGTATGTAGATTATACTTATTAACCTAAGCAGAAATTCTGTGCTGAAAAACACTTTTTTAGTGTCTAAAAAAACTATTATTTTTAGATTGTTAACTTTAAAACGGGTCACTTTGAACCGCAACATAACAGGATGATTAAAATGAAGTAAATTTATGTCTCCATAACAATTCTGTAACAAACATGTCATATAAAAAAATGAAAATATAATGTACTGACCTGTTTTGGATGGAACCCCAGCTCTGGTTTCAGTCATCTTCCCATGGTTAACTCGGCCTTTTACAAGAGCTGTGCGCTTTGCTTTCTGTGTCTGCATTTGTTTATGCTTTTTATTCAGCCTGATAATATCATCTGTGAAACAAAACCACAATATACAACATTTTTTTTAAATAAAACATCGTGCTATTACACAGCAAGTAAATGACAGCAAGCCACCAACATAAATCACAATAATACTACAAAGAACGGTAAATAATGTGACTACTACAATCTGGCAGTGACTCTAAGAAATTAACGTTGAGCTAATCACTATTAAACTATCAAAAGTCTCGCGTTATTTTATGCCAAAAACATCGATGAAGACGTTATCTTACAAGATGGACACAAACATTTGATAAACAGCTTATGTAAGGTAACAACTCTAACAAGCTAAACACATTTTTTATTTAGTTCTATCTGTGGCCTTACCTAAAGACATGTCCACCTTATCCAGGCCCTCTGTAGTGGCCCCACCGAACGACTTTAAATTTGATTTGCTCATTATCTAATTCGCTTTGTGTCTGAAATGAAAAACCAAACCACGCTATCCAGCAATCTAACTAAACAACAAACTGACCCTCAGAAACTCGCAGGCTTTCATTGACCTGCGAACGCTTCTACGCTTGCGCAGAACTACGACCGTCGCGCGGAGACTGCTGGGTAAAGTTTTTCATGTTTGCGGTTTTAGAACGTCTTTCCTATCTAAGGGATGTTATTTAATGCGTAATATATGTGTTCTGTACATGTACACGTCTTTGTATTTTTATTGTTAGTCATAAATAAAAAACGTACATCGTTTTTTAAACAAGTAAATTGAAAAGAAAAATGAAACGCACAAAACAGCAGTCCTTTCATTCATCTAGTATAGCAAAGACTTTTATTCTGCAAAATTTCGGGCCTGTTTATTCTTCATACATATTGTTTTACATATTGTTACTGACAACATCTACAAAGAAAACCCAAATATAGTTTACTTGTGCTTCGGCGCGTTTCATAAGTGTTTTAGGAGCTAGTTAGTGTTTCAATCTATTTCCCATAAAGTTTTAAGGTGGTCTTTAGGCTCCTTGTTCCAGTGAAACCTTTCTTGTTTTAAAATAACATTTTTATGTGTAAATGTGAGACATTGTGTTTTAATTTCTTAAATTATTCTTAATTTTACATAACCAAAAAAAATTTTACAATGAAGAGCCTATAAGTTACAAAATCGTTGCGCTCGTAAGCCCCGCCCATAAGAATCATTGGCCAATGAGCATAGGTACAAAACGCTGAAATTGCAGTACACGTGAGCGTCGTGTGCAGCTAACTACTACAGAAGGAGCTGTGTTTTGTTTTTGGAAAGCACTGTATGTTTCGTAATAGGTAAGGCGTTTTAGTATTTTTAGTAAGACTAAAAATACTAAAAAAAGACTACAAAATTTTAGTAAGACTAAAAATACGTGCACATTGTGCACATTATACGTAACTGTAAAGCATGTTTTATTTATCTATAATGTAACTACTACATTGTGTTTTCTACGTTCGAGTGCATCAGATACAACAGAAAAGTGCTCGGTGTCACCAGAGACACAAACCTACTTTTACGTTATATCATCATGGCTGCAAACAGACCCAGCAAGCGCAAGAGAAAGTCACCGAGCTGCACTGATGATAAACAGTCGAAGCTTTCAGAGGTTAAAGAGGGCAAGAGAGTGAGAAAGTCAGGCTGGCTGGAGAGGGAAGTGGATGAACTCCGCAGAGAAGCACAGAGAAGCGAATTCAATACGAAGCGCCTCCGGTATTTATCCGATTGTCAGAAAATCAAGCAGAGATCTGATGGGGTGCTTTACTGGATGTTCCGGGATCAAAGAGTACAAGGTGAACAAAATACATACACATACAGAAAGCAGCTTAGCTCATAATCATTTTGACCACTAAACTATTTTTGTTTCTATTTCAGATAACTGGGCGCTGATCTACGCTCAGCGGCTGGCGTTGGCTAAGAAGCTTCCTCTGCACATCTGCTTCTGCTTGATGCCTCGATATTTAGATGCTGCTTACCGACAGTACGCCTTTATGTTAAAAGGACTGCGAGAAGTGGCAAAGGTGTGAGTTTATAGACTGCCAGATTAGGTTGCCTATGTATAATGAATATATATATATATATATATACACATACATACACACACACACACACACACACACCTTTCATGGCGCACAATGAGCTCCACTATGGCGTTGTAATATAACCTTCTGCAACAATGTTTTTAATAATAGCGAAAGTTTTGGAGACTTAATTTATTCTTTGTGGAGTCTAGGGCTGTTACATTGTAATTTACCAGAATACCTGTTTAATTTGGTGAGGTAGTGGTGACATTTGGTTGTTATTCAAAGACAAAAGAGTATTAATCTCCTGTTTCAGGAATGTAAAAATCTGGATATTCAGTTCCATCTACTGTCAGGAGAGCCTGGACACAATCTGCCAGGCTTTGTTAAAAAGTGGAACTTTGGGGCAGTTGTGACCGACTTTAACCCCCTCAAAATCCCTCTTCAGTGGTATGAGACAGTCCAGAAAGCGCTTCCCTCTGATATTCCTTTCATTCAGGTGTGCCATTTTTCTTTTTTGGTAATGTTTACACAGGCATCATACCTCACAATTACATTTGCTGATGAAAATTAATTAATGAAAATTAAATATGAAGAAATACATTTAAAACAAAACAACTTTTTAAAAATGGATTTTAAAATTTGAAATTAGTTTTTAATTAGTTCTTAATTCATTTTTTGTTAATTAAGAATTAAAGTCATTAAACAAAATAAAATTTAAAAAAGTGGAGGGACAACATTTTACATAAAAATATTAAAAATTAAGTGAGTTTAACATAATCAGGAAAATAACAACAGTTTTTAAAGTACTGTAGGTACGTGTGTGTGTACTGATGTGAACTGTTTAACATTTACATCAAGGTTGATGCACATAATGTGATACCATGCTGGGAGGCATCTGAAAAGCTGGAATATGCAGCCAGGACTATACGGGGAAAAATTACCAAACTTCTCCCAGAATTCCTCACAGAGATCCCACCTGTGGACACACACCCACACACAGCTTCTCGTACAGCAGAGGTATGATGAGGGGATAACTGAGAGTAGCAGCACATTTGGTGTTTATGTTATCAAAGGTTTGTTATGTCTTATGACATCAAACTGAATATGTTCTTCTGTACTCTTGTCTCTCTGTCCTTCAGCCGATAGACTGGGAGAAGGTACTATCATCTCTCAAGGTGACCCGGAGTGTTGGAGAGGTGGACTGGGCCAAGCCTGGCACCTCTGCTGGTTTGGCCATGCTTGAGTCCTTCATTGACCAGCGATTGCGTCATTTTGCGGCCCACAGGAATGATCCGAACATTGATGCTCTCAGCCATCTCTCACCCTGGATACACACCGGTGTGCAGCCTCATTCACACAACACATGCTCTGTAAAGCCAATTGAACAAAGATTTATATTGTTTTAGTACATTGCTATTACGTTCCTTTACTGCTCTATTAGTAGCAGTTTTTATAGTGTGGAATATTCTGCAAGTAATGTACATTTTGATATACATGTGTCATGGTGTGGTATAAACGTTTAATGTATGATTCTTTTCAACATTCCACATTTCTTGAAAATGTTCAGGAGGTGTTTGATTCAAGAAAAGTACTAAAGATGATTAAGTAATTTATGTGATTGTAGATATTTGAAATCTGAAGATGTTTATACAGTATAGAATGATCCTGTTGCCTTTATCTTAATTTTCCTCTTGAAGGTCAGCTATCTGCTCAGCGAGTCATAAAGCAGGTCAAACGCATAAAGAACTTAAGTGAATCAGTGGCCTCATTTACAGAGGAAATAATTGTGCGACGAGAGCTTGCGGATAACTTCTGTTTCTACAATAAGGACTATGACAACATTTCAGGTGAGTGAGTTGATCTGTCCATTTTTAATAACATGTTGGGGCCAAAATCAGTGTGGTCTTTTGTTTAAATGTGTATTTGTCTGCACAGGTGCTTCTGATTGGGCAAAAAAGACATTGCAGGAGCATGCTAAAGACCACCGAGCGTATGTTTACACCAGAGAGCAGCTGGAGAACTCTAAGACCCATGAGCAACTGTGGAACGCAGCACAGGTACTATAACATTACAGACTGTATTGTAATAATCTGATTATTAATAGTCTGATTTTATATAACTTATAGTATATAAGCTTTATTGACTGCATCTGTTGCATAATGTTAATTTAACATACAGTAACATAAATGCTTTTACACTACTTAAAAAGTGCTTGAATCACATAATAAAATTAAAAAACAGTTTGGAAAACCTTAATCACATGAAATCGCATTAAAACAAAAATGTTATAAATGTTGAGAAATGTTATAAATTGAGAACAGTGTAATAAAATTGCTTACTAACCATGTCTGTGTAATGTATGTTCTCATGTCATGACCACATAAAGCCAGTAAGAAAGTTATGATACCAGAAACAGTCAAATGCAAGCGTAGGAATTATGTTAGAGTAGATATTCCTACTGTGTTTATGACATTTCGTATCAGTGCTTAACCAAAAATACACGCTTTACAAACTTCACCCTGTTAAACACTGGCCTTGGTTACCACTGTTGTATGTGCTGTACCTGGAGTTTATTTTTGTTTTGGTTTTTGAAGAAGTTTTGTTTCTCAAAACTTCCTGTTATATGTTAATATAGTAAAACATACTATGTTACGTAGTATATTCAAACAATACTGTTCCTTCTAATGCAATATTTTAAAAACAATTGAACCCTATTATATGCATTACAATTGCTCTCCTGGTTTGATGTAGCGACAGCTTGTACAAGAAGGAAAGATGCACGGCTTCCTGCGCATGTACTGGGCAAAGAAAATCCTGGAATGGACCGTGTCTCCTGAAGAAGCCCTCTCAATTGCTATATATCTCAATGATCACTATGCTTTAGACGGCTGTGATCCCAACGGATACGTGGGTAAGACACAATGATATTTTAATTGCTCTAGCAGTTCAAATGCATTGTCATGATCAATTCTTCAACAAGGTATACATTATTAATTCATGGATTTATTATTGCAGTACATTAGAAAATATCAAACCCTGATAGTGATAGTGTGGGCATGCTTTCTTAAGACAACGATGCTAAATAAAGTGTCATAAAAGGAGCCTTGTAATAAGTTAGATTAATTTGCAAGGTTTTTATATATTTAATGCTGTCTCTTTAATATTGCTCACAGGTTGTATGTGGTCCATCTGTGGCATTCATGACCAGGGCTGGGCAGAGAGGCCTATTTTTGGGAAGATCCGCTATATGAATTATGCTGGCTGTAAGAGGAAGTTTGATGTAGTACAGTTTGAGAAGAAGTATTCTGCCATAAAATCCTGAAAGTCCCAAGAACACACAACATCTCTATAGTTACTAGTTGATATGCATAACATTTATTTCTGTTTGTAGCAGTTTCAGAGATGGAATTTTATGTCAAACGGTTTTTCATTGGTAAGGGGAAGTGTGTTATTTGTCATTTGTAACTGGACTTTGGTCTGTGTACATGTTTTACTGCTCTGGCCTAGATACACATTTCCTATTGTGGTGTGTCATTATGCTTTTTGTATGAGCGGAAGGATGACAACTGACCAAAACATTTTTGTAATACAATTATTTGTTTTTATGCTTGACCACACTGGCTTTGACCTTTGCTCAGTTCAAACCATCAAATAAAGTGTGTAATGTTTTTATTTTTTAAGTGTTTTGCCTTGAACACTAAACATGGCAATAACATTCTGTCAACTAGACCTCTAGCTTTAATGTAAATCATAAAACAACAGTTAAAATCCTGATAGTGTAAATATCAGGTCACAAGCAAAGGTTCTTGACTCCAAACCCAAAAGGGGTGATTTATAAATTGTAGTTATTGAGTTTCTCTAAGACTTGTTAAGATAACGCAGTTAATGGCACCACCAGTTCAATGAAAACTATTCACTATTCTAAAAGAATATTGTGCAAGTGAAGTTTTGAAGGCATACAGGGAGTGCAGAATTATTAGGCAAGTTGTATTTTTGAGGATTAATTTTATTACTGAACAACAACCATGTTCTCAATGAATCCAAAAACTCATTAATATCAAAGCTGAATATTTTTGGAAGTAGTTTTTAGTTTTAGCTATTTTAGGAGGATATCTGTGTGTGCAGGTGACTATTACTGTGCATAATTATTAGGCAACTTAACAAAAAACAAATATATACCCATTTCAATTATTTATTTTCACCAGTGAAACCATTATAACATCTCAACATTCACAAATACACATTTCTGACATTCAAAAACAAAACAAAAA
>JBAJNP010003464.1:0-39486 GCA_036877545.1 Yasuhikotakia modesta
ACACCTATATACAGTTATATAAAGCTATAAAGGGTTATATACATGAATGCTGTCTGTGTATATGCGTGATTCAGGCTGCATTCAGAGAGAGGAGTTGCCTGGCATGCAGTCAGGATGCTGTTTTTGTAGGAAAGTGCACTACATAGTGTGAAACCGTCAGCAGAAACATTTCAATGCTAATTCCCCTCCAACATTTCTGATCACTGGCAGCAAACGTCCTGTGTGAGAAGCACAGCGAGTCGCGGTCTGCATTTCTGCTGCTGCATCAAAACCACAGAGAGAAGCCTGACAAATGCCTGATTTATAATCATACAATGTGTGTGTGTGTCTAAGCCTGTTTGCTTCTGCTCTGCCTCTCTCTCTCTCTCTCTTTTACTTAACATACACACAATTAACCAGTTTGAGCTTGGGGGTATTTTTACTAATAACTGCATGCATTCACACGCTTGAGATCTGATAATACAAAGACCAAGCTCAACATCTGACCTCAGATCAGATCTGCACACAAAGCTCCACTGCAGACGAGTGTAAATTCATCTGCAGCATAAGATCAGGTGGAGATGCATTTATAACGTGACAGAGTGTAAATGGAATGTGAGTTTGATTGATCAGAAGTCATGACGTGTACAGAGACCCTTTCTTTATCTTCTCCAGAAATATGACCCACAACATTTTTCTCTCTCTTTCCTTCTCCTTCATTTTCGGTTCTTTGCTGTTTTCACCCCTTACGTTTGATCTCTGGATGATTATAGTGTATATTGGAGTTATCCATCAAAATCTGTCAGAATCTCATCTCTCTCTCTCCGAAGTCTGCCTCTCTCTTCCTCTTACACCTTTTATCACAGACCAGTGGGGTTTATCTGACTTTTGGAGGGACAAAAACACAGATCCTTCACAAAAACACATTCTGAGGAATCTGATTGTGGTGTAGCTGTCTCACACATCTGATTCTTAAAGGTACAGCTTGTGTACTGTGCCAATCTCTAAGGTTACACATAGCACACAAAATCAGTTTAATCAGCTATTTTGCACACTAATGTCTAATAATGGAGAACGCCGCTGTCAGCAAATGTAAATTTATTTGCGGTTCACTTCAGTATTATATGAGTATATTATGCGTACATAGCTAAGATGTTTACAATGGCAAAAATGCATGATTAAAATGTTTACAAATTTAATTACATTTTCATTTTTGTTTATCCCTCTGAGACGATAAGTGGATTTGTGCAGGTGTGTGTGTGTGTGTGTGTGTGTGTGTACTCACTAGAATACTACAGACTGATATAAACCACTTACTCTGAACAGACAGCCAAGATTTACTGACCATAAAGACACATGCAGAGTCATATCCGGACATACCCACACATAAATGACAAAGAGAGAGACAGAGAGAGAGAGAGAGAAAGAATACAGAGCTCAAAGGAAAAATGTAGTTACAGTCTCTGTCCTGAGAGGGGCAGCAGAGATACAGAAGCTTGAACAATCACTGCTGTGAATGAACCATCATCCAGTCGAATCTACTGCACAGAAACACAAAACCTAAAACAAACATAACAACAACTCATTAAAAGGTCAAAGCTGCTCAGGTAAAAATTAAACATTCTTTCACTTTAAGTCCAACAGATTAAAGTCTCAAAAACCCTCATCACTCTCACAAGAATAAATATCCATCTGGTATGAAAGTTAATGGGATAATGTAAAGAGATAATGTTGAATTCTCCTCCCTTTGCCAACAGCCCCAGACTCCAGCCTGTGCTGTAACAGGAAGAAAACATGTGTAACACAGAAACAGGTTCATATCAAAGCAACTTCCTTATTGCTGAATGGAGTAAATATAGAGCAACACTGAGGCTCCAAGTCCCACTTCAGGAAAGCTTCAACTCTGAGTGTGTTATTGATAAAACAAAAACAGATTTCGGCACAAAGTGAAGATCAGCTATTTTAGAGGGCATTTACAGTAACACACATTGTGAAAGCAGATTTGAATATATTACAAATATATTTTGTATTTAGTAAATGAGTGGCAGCCTGTGTTTCTGTCTGTTAAAATTAACAATACAATTAACCCTCCTATTACCCTCAATTTACCATTAATTTAAAGAGCCCAGCAATTTAAACCTCCAGAATATGATTTTTACCCACGTTTGTGTGTCAAGTTTTTGTTTATTTGTTGACAACCTAAATAGCCATTAAATAAGAAGCCAAAAAATGATGCCAACCAAGAATTTAGAGACATTAAACATTGAATGGGGTCAAATTGACCCCAAAGATAATGGGAGGGTTAAGACTCTGAGTTAAGTACAATCTGTGTCCCTCAAACCGGGACCAATTTAAGCGACGCTTCAAGACCCTGTCCGTGGTGCTGAAACCCACCGCTGGTGTCGACACAAACACCCACAGACTGATGAATGAGCCGTTCACTGCAGCCACAGCCAGTGGGTGCATTTATACAAATATTTCCTTTACCTTAATTCCCTTAATTAATGATATGGGAAAATGTGTTGGCTAGCCGTGGTCGTATATTAGAACTGATGGGCTGGTTTTTGACAGTCTTGTTGCCCGGTGCGTTTATGGGCCAGTTCCCTCTCAGCTGCAGGTGACTCATCTCACACATTATTAATGACTGACCCAGAGGGACGAACCATTGGCCACGACACAAGAGGGAGAGGATCGAACCATTCGGTGCTGGTAAAGCGGGGGCAGGCAATCAGTTAAACCCAAAGGCACTGTGGAGAAAGTCAGGTACAGTACTGAAGTTAATTGTGGCACTAGTTGTATTGTTGTAAATACCAGATAAGTGTGGCTAGTTGAGTATTAAACAAAATTTAAACAATACACATGAATAGTTAATAAAAACATTTAAAGCATTTGTTTCATACTTTGAAATAATGAAACTAAATTTTCAGAAAAGTTTTTAAGAAGTTATCTGAAATATTTTAGTGGTTTATTTAAAAATGAACAAGATTTAGTTAAGTGCATGAGATACTGTCAGTTTGTCTTTATTGACCAACATAAAGTATGTAAGGTAAGGTAAGTAACATGTCATGTTTTGTTTCAAACTGAGATGGCGCTAAAGAGCAGAAGATATGCATTGCAGTTTTAAGTGTCAGCACTGAATCCAATGTTTCACTGTGCAAAATAAACAACGGAGACTTTAAAGCTCATCTCTCAATCTCATTTTTCTTCCTCTGTAACATGAACTTTCAATTAGTTTCATTATTAATGAACATTTCAGTGATGCTAAGAAACAAAAACAGTTTTGTGACAATATCTGTCTAATATCTCATATTAATTTACAAAACTGCCCATTACTTAATTTTCACAGCTAACAGAGACACTATAAAACAAACAAACAAACAAACAAACTCTAATTAATATTCATCACAATAACAGAAAGATAACAGATGAAAACAAAGGAATGACACAAACATATTATCTCAAACAAGGTGGGCAGAAGCTGTAACATGAAGCCACCGTAATTAAAAGCCTTTAATTCTCTGAGGAAACCCCCTCACTGTCCACCCACCGGTTGAGCTAAATCAAGTTTGCGTCTGCTGTGAACGTAATAAAACATCCTCACGGGGAGCGGAGCGCCGGCCTTGTTCAGGTGGGCTCTCCGCGGGGAGGTGGGCAAAGTTTAGCAGCTTGTTAGAGACGTGGGGGAGTCGGGAAAGAGACACAGGGAGGCAGTGCTAAATAGCGACTAGCCTGCTGAGATGTTTTCCCATCATTCACTGGCGTGTCCCACCCAGGCCGTGTCTCTGGAGAAGAGAAAACAAGAGAGAGAATTGAAGATGGATGGAAGGAGAGTCTCCCAGGTGGAGTTTTAATTGTAAAGCTGACAGATGGCATCAAGACGTCCTGACAGAGTCTTGGCGATTTTTTCCCGTCCCTGTCAAATGTTGGTGTTTTGGGATGCCTAAAAATTCCTTGAAGAACATTTTCCACAGAGACTATTCTGCACAGAATACAGGGTGGGTTTCAAAAAACTGATTTTTTGCAAACAAAACTAGATTTGATTTTTTTTGTGTTGTGGGTGGTTGCTAGGGCACTGCTGTGTGGTTGCTGTGTTCCCATTTTTGGAGTGTTGGAAGGATCTAATAAGGAATTCTGGGTGGATATAAAAGCTTCTGTGATACTGTGTCCTTGGATTCGGCTGTGTTCTGCCTATGAGAGTCTATGAGATATTTTCACCCAATATAAAATCTGCATGTTTCTGATTGCTTATAAATAAACAAGTTACAAAAGAACATTTGAATACTAAGTATAAGGTTTGTTGAAACCCACATATGAGCAACAGAAACACTTAAATGTTTATTAATAACCTTGAGACACATTATAAAAATCAATTTGGCTTCTTTAATAGTACATTTATGAATTTTACATGTGCATTAATGTGTTTATTTGCATGCATGCATTTGGCAGACGCTTATGCAAAGCGCATTTTCAGCGCAATTTTCGGTGCATTTAAGCTGTACATTTGATCAGTACCGCTCTCTGAGAATTCGAACCCACAGCCTTTTGCTAACAGAACACTTCTTATGTTCCCTATTAAAGTAACAGAAATCCTTTATTTCATTGAATACATTCTCAAGGTCATGCAATGTTTGTCTCATAAGGTTTTTCTAATGTGCCGCACGGTTAAAAAAATAAACAGACAATGTTGCTTCTTGTTGTTTTGATTAAAATGTCAGCCTTTTATGAATCGCTAACATCACCAGTTCCCTTGAGGTGTGGGACTGAGCTCTAATTTATTTGGTGTGTGTGTGTGTGTGTGTGCGGTTGCGTTACATAACAGCCTGTGATGGAGAGAAATATTAGCATCTTTTTTTGCCGCTCCCTCATCTCACAGATTGTGAGACATAAGCAGATTATGCCACACTGACGTCACACAAGGCCACATGAAGTCAACATAAATCTAAGAAAAATACAGCATCTCAAAATCAAACCTTCTGCCGTAAAATCAGAGTCAGAGTCCAAAGACTGAAACTGAGCAGGAGAAACTGTCCTCATGTTCTTACAGCCACTGCTCTGTAAAATCAGCAGTTATTATTATTTACCCTTTTAATCAAGATGCAAATAAACAAGACAATTATAAACATTTGGTTTAAATAAATATATAATGGAACAAACTTGGAAAAAATGCTAGTTATCTTAAATATTCAAACATGTATGGAAACACTTTGCAGAACTATATGAACTCACTCTTGACTTATTAGCTGCCAGCTAATAAAAATGATTCTCCACTATTTAGGTCACTAAACTTGTGTGGATACATTTGTGAAAAATCATGATAACATCTCAGAGACCTCAGTCAGCTCTAATATTAAACACCTCCTTCAATACTGATAAATACTTAAAACTAAATAAATGTATCAGTTAAAAAGCAATCAACTCTAAAGTGGCACAACCCGCCGGAGCTGCGTCACAGTTCTGCAAAATGTTGTTGTTTTTTTGACACACTCACCAAATCTTCCTGAACTCCTCCTGAGGACAGAACAGACCGTGAGTCCTCACATCAAAGACACCGTCAATCCCTGCTGTAGCTTATGTGCAAACCGTCCAGTCCTCTCACCTCACTCTCTGTGTTTGTTTGTGTAGTTAAGAGAAGAAAAAGACATTGAGACGAGAAAGAGAGACAGAGAGAGAGAGAAGCATGAGAGCCCAAGAGATTCTGCATGTTATCGTCAAGGTCAAATTAGAAGCTTTAGAAGTATTTTAATAGTTGGTTGTATGCAAACATGCGGCAGACGCTCGTTTAACCATTGTGTCGTTTCCGTCTATTTTTATCACAGCGTTCTGCTGTTTCTGAATGCAAAAATAGCTAAAGAAGCGTTTTGGAGTTTGCATTAAAAGCAGAACACGACCGCTCATGCAACGGGGCACATTTGTAGCACAATGCATGCGTTGCACTTGTTTACTTAATAGCTGATTTATCTATCTCTGAGGTCCAGTGATGCACTTGCATTTTAATGCAGCTGATGTTGATGTCAGCAGCCCTGCAGCTCTTCCTGCATCAGTGCCCGCCGCAGTCTCTTAACCGCGTCTCTGTTTCAGAGAAGAATTAATAAACAGCTTTAGGTCGTCTTACTTTTTATTGATGAAATACTGGCAAAACATTTGATTCAGCGCTAACAGAATTTATCCAAACGTTTCTTTGAGCTTTTAAAAGCAGAGCCATTTATAAGATGTTGTAGTGAACAGATGAGTCTACAGAGGTTAGCAACACGAGTGAGACGTTTCAGTTACAAATCTTTCATGCTTCATCGTTTTATTGCAGATCGATTGGATGTAATAGGAAAATTTAACTGTCTCACCTTGTACAGTTGTAAGCAGTAAAATCTGTCATGTAATTCAGTGTGTTCTGTAATGAAATGACATTAGCCACATACTTCCCTGTGTTTTATGTTCTATAAGCCTTTAAAAATCAATAAGTGTGTGTGCATGAGCGTGTTTTGGAAAGTAAAGATAAGCGGAGGATTATACCCTGTCCGATACATAACTCAGTTTACAGCAACAAAATGTGTTCTGGTAACACAACTGCAATGAAAATAAATGATGTGACTAAACAAATTTACAGTTTGCCTGCAAACCTCAGTCAGATATGGAAAATGTACGACAAAAACCCACTTTAAAAAAGTTTCTTGTTATAAGAAGCATTTTTAAATCATGGATTGCCTCTGGTGGGTTTTCAGAATGATGTTTTTGATTTATGAATAAAATAAGGGCTGTAAAATTAACAAGAGTCACACTGGTATTGAGAAACGGTTGCTAAGTAGCACAGCTAAGATTGCGAGTTTGTGTGAAATTGTTGTTGCAGCACAAAACAAGAAAACCTTGTAAAGCAAGATTTTATTTCACTCTTAAATCCAAAACCGCTATTCTAAAAAACATCTTCCAGGTCGGCGTACCGACCTGGCATCACAATTAAACAAACATACAGAAAATAATGTAAATATACTATATATATTCGTTAGCATTCATGGAGTTGTTTGATGACTAGCCCAGCAAGTCGCTCTGACTTTGAGCAAACCTCAAACAACCGGCAGCAGATACACACTCTCAAAGTACGTACTTTCATTTCTAATCTCCTTGGTGCCAGGTTATTTTCTTATGCAAATACGCTATCATAGACGACATCAGTATGGCCGGTCAGCTGCTGTATTAGGGCTGACTACAGCAAGTCCTGCCAGGGAGATAAAAATTGAGTTTTGACATCCGCACAGAAAATCGATCAAAAACTCCAGCATAAAGACACAGATCACACAGGTATTCATTTTCACTTCCTGTCACACTCGTCTGCTCCTCTATAGGATAACATACAAAAAAGCAAATAGGAAATGAATGATGGAGTTGGTGGGTAAACAGAATTATTCTCACCTCCAGAGCTGTTCAGTCTCACTCACCATCCTTTCTAAAGGTTACTTCCTTCCCAGACATTACCCATGATGCACTTGGTCACACAAAAGATAGCATATGCAGAAACATTCAGAGCTGCCAGTTTCTAGCATTTAATCTTAGAAATAAATGTCTTATGTAGCTTTACTCAAACTTTTTGTGCAGAAACGAATCTTAAAAATATGATGTATCTCAGCTAACAAGCTTGTGTTAAAAGAACGTTTCTCAAACATTTCTATCAAGTAACAAACACATAAGCTTTTTTTGGATGTTTTAGGACTGTTCGAAATGTCCAGTTTTGTGGCGTGTCTTGATTTGAATAAAGTTACCCATTTTTTATAGTCTGTATTTTTGTTTTATAACATCCAACTAACCAACTTAACATTTTTCATAAACATTTTAAATGTGCATCAACACTTAAATGACTGAATACAACTGTTTACACCAGACTCAACTGTAATGTCTTGTTTTGTCCTCCTCTTACACATGACCAGTTAACAACTAATCTCCCACTGTACTGATATGACGTCTACAGTGGAGCAGAACCTCTTTTAGCAGCAGTTGTGATTTGACACCGGACGTTCTGACGGCTGAATCAAGCGTAGCTTCACGTCTGGCCGGTAAAAAAGGGTTAAAGCCAAGCAAACGTCACGGCAAACAGCGCCGTCTGTGAGCGGCAGGCTAATCAGCACTACACACGCTAGCTTCCACCAACAGTCAATTTGTTTTGACAATGCGCAGTGAGAACACACACTTCAGCTAAACACTTTGATGTTTCAGACATGCGGCCGCATCCATTCATCTTCTGCCCTGTTGGCTCCTCTTGGATCAACTAGCATCGTTTTATTTGGCGATTAAAGGGAGCGATGAGGCATTATGGTCTAACAAAGACTTCTGATGAGGGTGAAATAATTCACATGATATCCTGGTGCCACAATAAACTGTTTTTGACAATAACTGAGATATGAATAATCATAACTACTGATGTCATGCTAATACTCCGCGTATGATAATATCATGAATAATTTAGCACCAGTCCTGGTTGACACGCCAGCACTGCAGGTGGTGTTATTGCACTCGTTTAACATTTTGCCTTAAGAGCCACAAAGATCACAAACTCTCTCTCTGTCTATTTTTAAAGTAATCTATTGGCTAAAAACAAACTAAATGCAACAACAACTGATAGCATTATCCTTTAATTTTATTGCAGTATATTTACTGTCAAGTCTTTTGACTGTGTAGTATATAACCTGATACCATGACAACCATAGTGTAACTTTAACATTAATATAACATTAAGATTAGCGATGAAGAGGATTCTGAATATAAATGCTTAAATGAAATGGTACATTCTTCATCTCAACATCATCTCTGGTGGACAAATGCAGCTCGTCTGTTTTTGTGAATGAATATGTATTCAAACCATGTTTGTTTCAAAGCACATGTGCTATGCTTGCAATTCTGCTAACAAATCTCACACAATCCAAAGTAAAACCAATCTAAAAGCTTAGCATTACCGCTGCGGATTCAAGCGTACGTGACTTTCCCTGCAACAATGATTCAAAGCTTCCACATACATGAAAGTCACATATTTGGCAAATCAGATGTTCAGATTAGCCCCAGCGGTACGATGATGTTCGTGACTTAGACAATCTGAGTTCCATCAAATTTCCGGACATGTGTTCATGATTAAGATAAGCGTGAACACAATCATATCTGATAACATCTCGGTCACGCTCAATTAGGTCATTCACGGAGAAGAGCATTACAATAACACGCTAGCGCCGTCCCGCGCATGCTATTAACTAACCCGTGTGCACCATTTCTATAATTCTTCACAAAGGTCAAACCAATGAATGTTTTATTTCCTGTCAATTAAACGATGGTTTATTGTCGCGCGTGAGAAAAAGAACAAGAAATAAAGAAAGCGAAGACTTGGGCTAATCCTCTGTTCTGCAAACGTATTTAATCCAGCGTTGTCAGCTCATATTTATTCATGTCATTGTGTTGTACAATTACACTGACAAATGCTTGACTGATTTTCTGCCGCACTTTCATTAAAATAAACCTCCTAAAGAGAGGACAAAGATAAAATAGTAAAATAAATCGTGGCTCTCTATCTCAGCCTGTACTCATAAATATTGTAATTGCTCACTGACAGAAAGTGAGAGAGAAATGGCAGATTACCTAAATTGATAACTTTCAGCACAGCTTGGAGCTTTTGTGCTTGAAAGCATGAACACTCAGAGCATGTTTGTGTCAACACATGCGGCCCATAGTGGACGGTACTGATCCAATTACATTTACATTTATTTATTTATTTGGCAGACGTCAATTCAGTGAATTCGAGTTACACATTTTATCAGTACTTGCATTCCCTGGGATCGAACCCACAACCTTTGTGCTGCTAACACAATGTTCTACCAGTTAAGCTACAGGAATGCTTGCACAAGTTACACAAGTTTGCCATTACAAACAAATACTGTGGTACTGTGACACAACAAACTCAATCGTATGATACTACAGTACTGAATGATAACTATATTCATATGCAATATGGATACTTAAAAATACCATAATACATATTTGTGCTTAAAAATGATGTTTTCAGTACTGTGATATCTGCATACAAAATCATTGCATTAACATTTGGCTGGTATTAAAAAACGATTCACCATATACAGCCCCACAAAAACACTGAACACTGTTCACACCCTCCGCTGTAAGATCAATTCATTTAACACAACTCTTCAAGGGCTTGCAAATTTAAGGTTAATCTATTCAAGGAAACTTTCCCAGACACACAGAAGGAAGTACAAACAAACAAACAAACAAACAATCAAATAAATAAATATTCAGTTTCTATAGGATATTGCCATTGACTGATATATTTGAGAAATCCAATCTTCCAATGGCCTTCATTTGTCACTGCCATTGTAGACTGATCGCTAATTCAACAAAACAAGCCGTCATTACCACACGAAACACAAAACAATCATTTTCCAAGCTTGACTCTCGTTCTGCAAGCTAAGTGCTTTGGTCGTTCACAAGATGAATGCGTCTTGTGAAAATGGAAATGTGTTTAAATACTCACTGAGTTTCGTCGATGCTGTTTTGACAGATGATTTGTTAATCTGACTCATGACTGCACACCAAATTGTTTGCTCGTACTATTGAAGTATTTCGCAGTATTTGTTGGAAAGATAATTAATAGGGAAACTTTTATTCAATTATGATTTCATTTTTGCACAGGAAGGGAAGGCTTTCATTGCTGCTAGAACACGAAGCTTAATCTGTCATTGCGGTTACATTTATCCAGCCGCTAGATGCGTTTATACGAACTGGCGATGCATTCAAACCAAGCCAAACAGCTGCCTAAACAATTTTAGGTTGTAAGAACGTTTCCCCAACATTTACTTAAGTAACACAAAATTGCATTATAAAAATCAATAATGAAATTGATTATAAAAACGCTATTGAATCATTTTGTAACTGTATTGTTTAAAAACATTCCACTAATAACTTTAAAATAAAAATTAAGTTCTACTAACATTTATGCAAGAACAAGAGAGAATGTTCTTTAGGAGAACGTTCTGAGAACGTTCTTTCTGGGTGGTCAGCTTTTGTGACCTTTGAAATGCTAGCGTCATGTTCTGCTGGTCAAACCTCAGAAACAGAACTATATTATTACATGTGTAGGGCATGTCTGGACCAGAACAATCTCCTCACATCTAACAGGTCAGACCCTCGAGCTGAGCTTGTTATAATTCTGTTTATCTTCTCAGATTTAGACGTAGCTCTTCATGTTCCATCAGAGGGTCACATGATCTGCAGACTGTGGACTCTAGCACAGATACCGACCTAATTAATAAAAAGCACCGCAGAGCTGAAATACTGCAGACAAAGCAGAGATGGCTTATCACCGGTCGGTCAAGAGGGCAGTAGGAATTCTCATCACCTGAGCATAATGCCTTATGGATTTTCCCCCTTTATCAGGCGCCACTGGAGCTGCAAAACATCAGAAAGATAGATTGAAAATCCCCTGAGAGATGGAGCCGAAGCATCAAAGACCACCGTGTACCACCTCAAGGCTCCAGAGGGTAACGGCTAACCGCCACACGAAATACAGAGTTTTCCTTACGTATGAAACATTCCACAATCCTGATCTGGATTTGAATATTGCAGAGCTTTGAAGTTCACTCCCAAGTCTCGCCAAAACGTTTCTGAGGTGATTTCTCTGAAAACTAACAGAGGAGTTGGAACATGAGGTTTGCAATGTATTCGCTAACACAGAACATTCTCAGAACGCTGGGTAACGTTCCTTCCAAGTTATCAAAAACATTCTTGCAGTAACATTAGTGCAGCATTTTTAAAACTGCTGAATTAAATAAAGCAAAACAATGAAAAAAAGATAATTGTTCTGATAACCAACATTTAAAATGTTCCCAGAATATTCCAAATAACCTTAACATTTTAGTTCCTAATAGAAATGTTGGGACAAGGTTTTTACAACCAAAAATTGTTAGCTGGGGTCATTTTGCGACACGTTTAGTTTGCGACACAGTTTATTTGTTCCAAAAAACACACCAAAATAATGAAAAGCGTCTCACAGTGAAAACACACACGACACATCACACATTATTCTGAAATGACCTGTAATTAGCCTGTGTGTTTATACACTGTTGATGGAGGATGAAAGACAAACATTGTCTGTCCGCTGAAGGGCTTCATTTCAGCTAATGGCTGCTGTGATTACAGAAGAAACTACAGGAATGTTTGATACCAGCGTGAAAATGATGAATATCAGTGAAACAAGAGAGAATATTAAACTTTTCACACAAGCACCACAAAACTCAACCATCTCCTTCATCACAGAAATCATCAGACAAATTTCAGAACTTGCTTTAGAATTATGACAGAACTTTAATTTTAGACTAAATAGGAGCATTTAGGCTATTTTCACCACCTTTGTTTTGTTCAGAGTTTCCTGTCTGTCTGTTAAAGCTCTCAGCTCTCATCTGTGTGCTGAATGAAACGGGCCGTGTCACAGCATCAGGTCTCTGTCCCTGTTAGACACGCTTGACTGCCGCCTGCAGAACCTGTATCCGGATTCAGGAAACACGCAGGACGAGTTCAAAATTCTCACGCGTCTGCGTTGACCTCCTCCTCTTACCTACATGTTAAATAAGATCTGCATGCAGAAATAATTTGAATGATCGTGAATTCAAATCAAAGGAACCTAAAAGTGTCACATGATTGGTCAATAAATGGACCAATGGCTCATGAAGATTAGTTGCATTAAAAATTGCATACAGCTGCATGAACGCATTAAACTGCTGAGACTCAGAGGTCATTAAGTGTTGTCAAGCCGCTCTTGTTTGCGAGATGTAAAAGACGCTTCAGGCTGTTATTGACGCTCGTGTCTCTCACCAGGTTTCTAGAAATAAAAGCTCTGGTCATTTTTCTCTACCTGCACTGAAAGCCCAGAGGAACGTAAACTGAATTACTCAATTAATTAACCTAACTGGTAAAGAGAGGTGGTGGTGGTTGGAGTGCAGGTAAGCAGTTATACAGGGGCTGAGAGGTACAGAGTTTAACTCCTCAGGAAGATCAACAGAAATGAAGAGCAACCTAGTGCCTCACTTCAGATCATTGACAGCGTTGTGATGGCGCTTCAGAGGAAAGCCGAGTGGCCTACAGCTCATGACAGCATCACGACGCAGCTGCAGCACCACTGCTCATATACAGCTGTCCAGCCTTTTATGAGCGCCATTTGTTCCTGGAAATCTGCTCTTTTACTGCCTTCTCATAAAATCAGCCCTTAATTAGCATTCATTCACATCCAAATGTCTTCCTGCGCTAAATAAAGCAAACCAATGCAATCCACCAACCAAAATAAACAACATTTGCCCACATGCAGCACTTATAAACACCAGTGAGGGGTCACACACTCCAATTCAAACATGCAAAATTGGGTCACACAACAAACTGTTAATGTTTTCCACTCTGTTTTCCTGCAGCATTACTAAACATTCAGCTTTAAAGTTTGCAAGCTTTACATCAAACCAAGAGGTCAAATCTGTCAATGTTATTAAATATAATATCACAGGTCAGAGTTCACCAAAGACTTCTGCGCTGCTGAGTTTGTGTATCAATGAATATAAACAATTGAATTGAATATATAAAACAAAATAATATAAAAACAATGCAAAGTCTATTTTGACCATATCACTTCTAAAGTGTCTTTCCTTAAACATTAAAAGTATTATTACAATTCTGAAAATCCCTTTTAAATGCTAGTCAGACTCATACAGACTTATAACACATAATAATCTTATAAAACTCTGAGATTCTGATGGTGCTCATCGGCGCCCCCTGTGGCGACAGTGACCAGCAGACTGCATCAGACGCGTCCACATCAAGTCATGTGACATACATACATTTATTTGTTGAACATGATTGCCACAGAGACTCGGTTCATTGAGTCTTATCTATGTGACACTGTTCCTGTGAAAACTCCATCGCTCAGGTCATTGTTTCTTTACTCTGAGCACTTTTGGACAGACACCAATCCCCAGTTCTGTCTGTGTGCAGTGGGTCTGTCCTCCCCAGAGAGCAGAGGAAACTAGGACATGTGAAAAATTAAAGCTCTCCTCATACCAACATATGTTTCTCCCGGGCAACACAACGTCTGTCCAAAACTGGAGGACACAAAATGGTTTACTTGAAAGCCAGAGAGAGCTGGAATGTTTGTGTTGTGTTTGTGTTGCTCTTCATTGGTGTGTATTCTGTATTCTTGCTTGGACCGGCCCGTTAGATGACCCGCATCATTTAATACGCTGGTTCTGTTTATAATTAGCTGATAATTCAAGACAAAATGGCCGTCAGAAAGATGTGAGCTCATGTCTTGTGCTGAGCCGGTCAGTGGATAATTGAACAGCCAACAAACACCAAAGTTAGGAAAAGAAAGTTCATACTGTGATATTTAATCACATGCACTGAAACGATCATTTAACCAGATAACAATTTTAGCTTGTAAAAATGTTTCTCTAACCTTTGCATTAAAAAAAATAACATTAAACCTTTTTCTTTACTTACAGCTTTTAGCACGATGTATTTAGCAATTGCTTGGTTATGAGAACGTTATTTAAGAACGTTTTTAAAACACAAAAAATATGACACACAATGTTAAAAATGTTTTTCTAATCTTACTAACATTACTTGTAATTATTTCGCCATCGTTCTGAAAACGTTCCCTGTCAGCTGGGTACACAAGTACTTACAAAACGCTCCTAATAAAGATTGTTATTGCAGAGAAACATCCTACCCACAATTCCAAGCGAGGTCACATGGGGCTAACAGTAATGTGTCTGTCAACCCAAACGAAGGGCCACAGCTGAGCTTTTTAAAGTCTCACAAATGATGTTACATCTAATGGGAACTATAAGAAGACATCAACATATGTCTACTGTGACGTCTTAAGAGTTTTAGAAGAGTTGCAAGGGATGTTTATTTGACAAAGACTGATAGAGACGCCATTATCTCATCTAACACCTGGCAGGAGAACATCGGCAGAGAAAAACAACCCTAATGCAAACAGGACATTAACTGTCCAAATGAACTAATGAGAGGAAATGTAGCCAGTGAACCGACTACTAATGATATGAAACAACACGCCAGATATTTTTAGCCTCAGTGGAACGTTTCCTCAAAATCGCATTACTAGCGTGTAGATATGCAAGCCAAAGGGTTTCACACGCTAATCAAAGCCCTCTCAATGCAACCTGACTTTGAGGGCCAGAAACGAGGAAACCAAAGGTGGAACTGCAGGAACACAGAACATGTTCGGTCCCATGAAACGTGACCCAAATTTCCTGGCTCGGCAGAGCTCTCTTGATATGCTAATTTGCTTGAGTTATTGTTTTGGGTGGCGAGCGGGACTGAGGAATGTCTGCTGATGTAAGGTGCAAACCTTCCCTGTGGAGGTTCCTGGAAAACAATAAAAAGGAGAGATCGGCCATTAATGCCATTGGAGAGATAGTCTGGGAGAACAGCCAGGTCTTTTCAAATCGATGTTTAGTGAAAAACAGCAGCACAAGCTCTCTCGTCCGCTCTCTCTCTCTCTCTGACCCGTGGACTTTGATTGGACGAATATGACATGCACAAACTTCATGATGGATTTTATCTGTACACATCTAACTGATTTCTAGATGGCAGGTTGTTTGCTAAATGTTTATAGCATGAGCCGTCAGGCGGAAAGGAAAAATTACTGGGAAAATGTTTGTGTAAAACGTGTGAAGACTCTCAATATGAAGTTTCTTGTATTTTGGTGCTGACAATTGTAAAAAAGGAGCTCGTTTTCCAGTTGTTATCTTTACTGAAGTCATTCACCCATTACTGAATATGAAAACCTCAACTTTCTACAAACATCTGTCTTAAAAGCCACGTTCGGAGAAAAACAATGCAAGCAAAAACACACCAGTGCGATATATCAACTGACGCCTTATTAGCGTCTCAAGAGTTTTTGGCTGCAGCTAAACCGCACGATAAATTTAATGATGCTGTCAAAACCTGCGTGCTGCTCATCTCAGAAACTGAAAAAACTCCTTTTTGTTTTCCTATTACCTCTTCGTGTCATGTCAAATATTACACATTCCACAGGATAAAAAGTCATAAACTAAGACAAAGATGAGATCATTGTGGTTGTTTTGACTAAAACACATCGTCCAAATCTGCTGCATCCAGGAGTCTGTCAGTTTAGCGCCAGTGAAATTCAGTTTTCTGGCCTTGGCGCTCGTGTTCCTTCCTGTCTGTACAGACGTTGTCTAACTAACCATGTCCTGTCCGACAGTCATGCTCCTCTCCTCTGCTTCTCATTCTCCTTGTCTTCACACTCGGTTTGGTTTCGGCTCCCCTGTGAAGGCTGGACTGTGTTCTGAGGTGGCCAGCGTACATCCAGGTTAAACGTTATTTATGCCAAATTAGCCTCAAGTTCACAGCAGGACTGCAGCAGTACCGCCAGTTACAGACATGTACCATGAAAGTACTGTGGCATTTTTGTACCTCAGAGTACTGTAAACTATTACAGTAAATTAACATTACAGTAAACACCATACTAGTCACTCAACACCATGCTATATAATAAAGTACCATAATATTACTTTTACAAAAAATATAAATGCTATTGTATTTTGCATAGCATTTGGACCACAGTACCACAAGTACCACAGTATTACTCTCTGATATCATCATCTTACCACAGAACTGCCCTCACAACTTTGTGGCAAGTGTACATCAGCATGGTAAGGTTGTGTATTATTGTACATACAGTATATTAAACAGAAAAAAACAATAAAATATTATTGTTTGTTTAGCTTAACAGAGCGATTGGGATAAAACATAAGTGAATATAAATATAATGCAGAGGATTCAGGCTGGAACAGAAAAATCCCTTTATTGCTGTGGACGGATTGATTTACAATCTTTCCTCAGCTGAAACAATTTATCTCATTACTCAGAGTCCGTGCTAAACGCCAGACCTCAGCTAACCTTTAATGTTATGCTGTGAAACTCTCTGCTGTGTGAAAGGTTGATACGCACAGCGCTTTGCTAAAACAATCACATGACTTCTGTGGTAACCCTCTGGATGCAGCAACATTAATATGTGAGGATAATAAATACATAAAAAGCCATTTAATACGACTCTTTAAGCTAGATATTTTAAGCCAGGCTTTAAATATCAGTTCTATGCAGTATGTACCGGGGGTCTTTGCTCAGTCTCTGTACACACCACAGGGGTCTCGGCCTGAAACGAGTTGAAGCTAAACTGAAAAGACAGTCAGGCTTTTGCTTAAAGAAGCAACATTGAACACAAGCTAACCAGCAACAATACGAGCTAATGCCATAAAAAACGTTACTCACGGCCAGCGTTGACACTGCGTTTCAGACAATTTTGTGAAATTGAAAACAAGGCCCTGTGGCACTCAAAATGGCAGCCACTGGAGACGGCACACTGTTTCAATAAGAGTTTCTAGCACTCAGACACAAAGTTTAGATTTCCCTAAAGTGCACACTGGCTGCATGAAGCAAAGAAAGCTGACTGTGGGCAGTGGATTTGTGCTGAGAGTTTTAAGCTCAGAGGATCAAACGTTGGTCTGTGCGACACCCCACACCAGCACAAACACATACATACACACACAGACACACACATCCCATCCGACCCCCCGCCGCAGCATTGCATTCTGGGAGGGCAGCTTCAGTCTGCTGCTGTCAGCCTAGTGGAGGGCTGACAGAACTGGGGTGGCATCCATCACCCAGTGACACACACACACACACAGTCCCTGAAAACCGTAGCAGCCTCATCACTCAGGGTGGGAGATATAGTCAATGCGGTTGGAATGTGGCAATTCTTTAGTTTTGTCCTTCCTCGCTAAAATAAACTGATGTCAACATTTTGTGTTGTTTAAATTGATGCACAGATTATCGCAGCTATTACATGAGTCATTTGGGGCCAATTTAGTGTGATTATCTTTTCTACAAAATACACAAACCTGAACTTATGGGTTTATACATCAATTGGACAATATGTTAAGCTGGATGAGTACATTAAACTCATCTCCAGTGGGGACAAAGAGGTGAGCGCTGAATGTTTATTTTCTTTATTAAAATTTTTGTGAGACATTATGGCATTAATTATCTACTGCCCCCTTAAGAGTTTCATGTAATGAATATGCCTGCACAGTAATTAAAGGTGCTGTTAGTATTTATGTATCATTGATTGGGTAGCTTAACTGGGAGAGATTCGCGTTAGCAGCGCAATTAACATGCTATGGAGTTGGATTTTTCCTTTAAGATTTAAGGAAAGTTATGGATTTCAGCTTTAATTTAAGACATCTAGGCAGGTTACAGTAAGCAAGGCAAAACAAAATTTTAATATAGAACTATATTCTTCACAGAAATAATCAACAGTATATAAACAGTCTTTTCTCATCTACTGCTCTCTTATTCTCTTTATTTCTCCATCCTTTTGTTTTACATCTGCAGCAGCTTCCCAAAGGATTCTCAGGACAGGACATCAGCTTCCCAATATCACAGTGGCCCAACAAAGTGCTGAGTATCTGTGTGTTCATTTACTGCCATGTAGCTTTGCCCTCCTAAGCAGTTGCACCAGAGAGTCACAGACAAAAATAATCTAAGACTCGGTTCTAAAAATAAATGCTGACACAATGTTTGCAGGTTCAAAAATGTGTTGCCTGTTTTAAATCAGCCCCTCATATGGACTCACAGAGTTACAGTTTATATTCACGGCCCCAGACAGCTTCATCTTTATAAAAAATAATTGTCATGGATTTTCTGCATGTTATTATTAGTCAGACAATTTTTCGTTTTGCTCGTCTGTATTGTTTAATTCTGCACTTCTATCTAGGCCAAACTTCTCTCTGAAACAAACATTTAAATGCGTCTAAACATAACCTGCCGTCTTTTAAACGCATACTCTTTAAAAGCTGGAGTCAGGCAGTGATCTTTGGTTAAAAGCTAAAATAAAGCTGAATGTATTATCAATGTCACGCATGTTTGTCGCTTGGACTGTTCATGTATGTTTAAGAGAAAGTGACAATCAGAGATTCTACAACATGCACTGTTAGAATTCAATGTCAACAAGAAAAGACACACGCTGCAGTGACCCAGATCGACTCGCATCAGCATGCAGTTGACAGAACGATTGTGTGTGTGTGTGCGAATGCATCGTGTTTGCAGGAACAAAATCTCTAGTTTGAATGAGAGGCAGGTATTCAGGTGGTCTCTATTTCATTTCAAAATCAACAATATGACTCCTCACTGAATAAATAACACGTTCTCTGCGTGCGCGCGCTACTGTTTATAATGATTCGAATGACACCTGTGTCCCTGTTGCGTTGGAGAAGCGAGGACACACACAGTTATGAAATTCAGACACGGCCGCGGGGTCTCTGCTTTCTGTCGGCCCTGACACACAGAGCGTGTGGTTTCAGAATGCTGGCAGTAAATCTCACACTCTTAAAGTGTGCGTTTTAGCCCTGGGTGTCTGTAAAGCAACTCATTGTGATTTATCTGAGCGTTCTCATGGGCCAAACCAACCAACATCCTTTGGGTTAGTTAACTTCCTCTCGTAATCCTTTCCAGCATTCAGGCTACAGCTGAGGAAATTCAAACGCCAGTTCAAGTACAAATGAAGAAAATGGAATTCATGGCAGGTTCATAAATTCATTGTAAATTTCAGCAAATTTCAGCAATGAATATGCACACAACACACTGGGTAACACGTATCAAACTCACTCTTCAGTCGCATGACAAATGCATAAAAATGATCAAAAATAAATGATCAAAATAAATGATTCCTTGATTATTTCAAGGAAGTGTTTGTTAGTATTAACTTGTTGTGTCTTTGAATTCACAACACTTAAGCATTTTAAACTGTAACACAGTAAAAATTAATATAATAAAAATCTAAAAAGAAAATTTCCACTAAAAGTGGAAAATGAGCTTAATTATCCTGAAAGAAACAGAACGAAGCAAAAAAGGGAAAAACAAAGAGGTCCACTTCAAAATTCATTTACTAATTTTCTTGTTTTTGGCCAAATACCAAAAGTGCTCAATTTTGACCACTTTGTGTGCCAATTCAACTGTTTGGGGGTATTTACAGGTATGTACAAAGACACACACACACACACACACACACACACACAAAAGCTATACACACAGACATAAGTATGAGCTTAACAAAGAACTGAAAAGATGAGGAACGCACAACAAAACTATCACTATCACTATCATCCACCAAACACAAACACTCACACACACACACACACATCAACACTCATACATCAACACACACAGAAACACTCAAACACACACACACACACACACACAACACTCACATCAACACACACACAAACACTCAAACACACACATCAACACATACATCAACACACACACAAACACTCACACACACACACACACCAACACACACACAAATACTCAAACACACACACCTCTTCTACACACCCTGCAGGAAAGAGATTGAAACTCTGCACTGCATGCAGCCTCCACTCCTCACTAAAAACAGCTGGACGTTCCAGAAACAGCGCAGTGATACTGAGCCGTGCTCTCAGAAGGTTAACCAATCAGCAGGGCTCCCTTAATGCCTCGCAATATGCACCTCCAACTCTGACTGGCTCGCTCGCCCTTTCTAACTCTCTTTTAGTCACATGATGTTCAGGTGAGGTCAGGTAAATAGCAAAATAATGAGAGCGTCTCTTTAAACACCCTCACACACAAATTAAGACATTCCACAGACGTCTCTTGTTTTTATAAACAGCTAGTTATAAACAACATACACTAATCATGACAGAAACTGTAATTTTAAAGCGTTTTTTTTTTTACAAATAAGGGTGCAGCAAGCATCAATACCATCATTCTTCACACAATATAAAAACCTAGTATCAATTACAAAGTTTTCAGTGCTAAAATAACATTTTTATGTCATTTTAAAGCTGAGGAGAGAGATTTACCCCCCTGTACTGGTGACACACTGTGAAACAGAACATAAATACTGCGATAATCACTGAGAATAAATCACACTGAAGAGAATTCATGTTTCTCATCTGATCAACCTGCCATGACATTAGAATCCGGTGCCTATTTTTGTAAAAGCATTTTTAGCCTGCTGACAGAAATTTGGAACGTTTATTGTGAGTCATCGGCCCCCCAAAACTGCCCCCTTTGGAAAGAACTGGGTGAGCGAGAGAGTGGGTGTAAAAAAAGGACGAAAGTCAAAATAAAGTCGAAGCTGACTGAGAGATGTCGCATTTATCTTCGTCCTTCTCCTCTTCCTCATCCGCTGGTGTCACACGCACTTCGAGACCCCTGGTGTGACACAAATGTGTGTGTGTGTCTTTGAGCTCCCTGCCTGTGTCAGGCTGTCTGTGTTTCTCCCTGCAGCTCCGAAACAGCCCACCCACCAACATCATAAAACTCACCCCTCCCACCCGACACACTGCGCCCCACAGGGAAGAACTCTGGGACTGTGTCACACATAACTGCCGGCTGGTTCCTCCTTCTAGAGACCTCTGCTGCTCTTTTCCTTCACCAGAAACACATTTATAACTGCAACTATTCTGTGGGCGTGAAATCAGTTATTCATTTCATTCAAATCAATATGCTTCATTTATTTTAAACGCTTTCAGAGAAGAGTGTTGTCCTTTTTTCTATTTAGTGTAATGAATTAGAGCAGAGTGCATTTTTTCTTTTGTCTTTTCAATTATTGCATTTACTGTTAGATCGAAATTCACTTCACAGAAACTCAAAGACTTTCTGAGAATCATCACAGGTTACCAGAGAGATTAGCAGAACAATAACTGCAGTAAGAAGAAGGAACTAACCGCTAACAATTGTCTAACTGACCACATACTAGGGGCAACGTCCAATGAGAGACATAACATTATCTCTCTTGACCCTTAAAGGTGTCATGAACAGGAACTCTAGTTTCCAACTGTTCTCTCAAACCAACACTGAAGATGTTCTCCCAGCTAATCCAACTGTGGAAATTGACAGAACCTCTTGATAGATCGGAAAAGTTTTTCCAACCCAACACTGGAAAATTTCTCCTAGGACAAAATTACAAATGTTCTCAGAATTCATTCAGTAACAGGTTCTTCGAATCGATCGCTGAGGAGGTTCTCTCAAACCCAGCACAAAAACCCACATCAGAAACATACAAGCTTCCTGCTGAACCCGACAGAATGTGCTTGACTGAAGAACTGTGTTACAGAGAGATGGGATCAGTAGATGAAGGTTGTTCTTATGTAAGCATATTTATCGCCGTGACCTTGACTCTCATTCTACTGTTGATAATTAATTAGAACTGCTAATTATTCAGCATCAACTCATTACAAGGTTGAAAGAACTGAAGTCACAAGCGTTGCCTCTCAAAAGAAACCGTCTGCGCTGGGAAAGAAAGACATTGCTGATTATCTTCCTTTGTGCTTAACATTCATGTTTTCAACAGAATAGGTCAACGTCACGACAACCAGTTTTACACACTCACGGGTGTAATGTTCTCTGTTGAATATGAATTCATGCGTCGCAGGTCTGCCTGAACACCGATCAAGTGTAAAACTGAATACTACAACATTAAAGAGTTTGATGTTTTATGAAAACATACTGTAACTCCATAACTCAAAACTTACTCCTCCATCTATAAGCCTTCATTGAAACAAGCTGCAAATTTCGGAGACCTTTTCACTTTGGGCAGTAAACACAGAAGAGATAATCACCCATAACTCGTCTAAATTTACCATGCGTAAACAAAACATTTATTTCCCAGCAGAATTTCAGAACAAATGTTTTTTTTTGTTGTTGTTTATTGTTTTGAACTATTTGACTTTAATTCTCTAGAATATATAAGCAGTATTTTTGGAATACAACAAAAATAGCCTTTCTTTCTCCATCCAATTCCCTGAGCTGGAATGTGAGTTATTGTACCAAGCAAGTTCTTGTCTAACCATGTGTGCGCACACACACACCACACACACACACACACACCACACACACACACRCAYACACACCACACACACACACACCACACACGCACACATGCACACACACAGTAAAAGTGTTTACTTTGAAGTCACTGTGCAGTAAGACTGGTCCTCAACCTCAGGAGCTCTGACTCAGCAGCTGGACTTCGACACGGCGTCCTCATTAGGCAGGACTCTCTGTAAGTATGCCTGTAATTGCTTCTCTCTAACGCTCAGGTTTCTCATTGTGGTGAGGTCTACCCTCAGAGGACGCTTGTGTCTCTGGAGCCCGGCTCTCAGTAATCTCTGTCTTAATTGGACAGCGTGTGCCCCAAGCTGGAAGTAATCTCATCGTGAACTGCTGCTCTCGAACCCGTGCCGGCTGAGTAAAGCCATGTGCCAGCGGCTGCCGAGAGCAGATAGGAGCTGTGATAGAGAACAGCCACACAGACATTGGCACACATACAGTCAAGCCCAAATGCAGAACAAAGCTAGCACAGTGCACTCACCCTTGCCAAGAAGGTAGCGTGGAGAGCTTGCCAGAGCTTTAAAGAGTTACAGACAGGGCCGCAACCACAACAGACACTGAAGGCATGTCCCATCCCCACTATTATTCAAATTAGCGGACAAAAATAAGTTTCACACTGTTGTTTAATTTTCTTTTCCCTTTCTTTAAATCCCAGGCTAATTTGATTGGCTAGTGCTGGATACTGACAAATGAAAACAACACACAGAAACTACAAAAATGTCTTCACACTTACTTGCATCGCTAGACTTTTGTTTACATTGACACGGCTAACACTTAGTGAGCGTAACACGCCGTCGTGAGGAGCGAGGTTTGCAACGAGCTGAACACTGTGAGTAAATATTGCATCACATTCCTGACGCAATACAAGGGCATTTTCAAACCACTTTAGCTTCAGGAACACAATTCAACTCTTTTTTTAAAGATGGCGTCAGCAACTTTAAATTTTGACCTTCGAAACAGATTGTAAATATGTGTTGTCACTGAACTGTGCTCAGCGCCGCACGGCCAGCAGTCTGTGTGTTTGTTCAGACCTGTCGGGTACCTGTTCCATTTATAGCAGCTGATCTAGCCATCTGGCAGTGAAAAGCCTTTAGCCACAACTTTGATCCCACAATATCTGTTTTCTTCATCCAAACAATCTCGCGCTCATCGCTGCCCACGGCTGATTTCAGCCTTCAGTCTTAGGGGGGCTCAGACCCCGATTCTAATATGATGTGACTTGAGAAATGTGTCTTAAGTACAAAAGGTTATGAATACAAATCTTGACCTGACTGATGACATTTATAAATATACGTGACCCTTTTCACTCGTTGATGTGTATTAATAAACACATTTGGGTACATTTTACAATGTTTACATTAGATTTGACTGAAAAACTGTGTGTTTTAATATTGCCAAATTTGCATATATGTATGTGTTACACAAACAAACTGTGATTGGTCCTTTTCCACGTCGATCAAACGTCTCTTCTGAGAGGGCGGATCTCAGTCAGTCTGAACAGCGCCAGGCAACAGCTGAAGGAAACACAGCCTGTCACAACACTCCTCCGTTGCGGCTGTTTAAAACCCCTCAGCTCTCTCTCTTTTCTTCTCTTCCTTCTCCCTGCTTCTTTCATTCTATCCTTCTCCACCCCACACTGAGCTCATTCTGTTCACATCCCTTACCTCAATTTTTCAGGACCTCCCTCCAGATTTCTGCCATCTTGCTCGATATATTAAGGAGACGAGTTTCCTAATTTAATCTGCTTGCGTGTTCTGTCCTAACAAGCTCTTTTACTGCAGGATGCCATCTGAACGTTTCCATAACATTATCAGAACGCTCTTACACTTACACACCTGTTCCATTAACCCACACTGATGTAAATAAACATAACATCTATGATAGAGAAACATCTGAAATATTGATTTTAGTAGAGCAGTAAGATGACATATAACTCCAAACAAACACAGTAATTTTATACAGTACGTTACTGCCATTTAAAAACATTAAACCCTAAAACTTTCAGTAACGTCACTGTTTAGTAGTTTACAAAGTTCTTGGAAGAACACTGCGCACACACACACACACACACACACACACACACACACACGCACACACACAATTCCCTCGCCTTTGAAAAGCACCAAGTGTGCTTGTGTGATGTGTTTGTGATGTGTGTGCGTGAGCTTCATCTCCACGTTTTGTTCTCATCCTCCTCAGCGAGGAGCGAGTCACACGACTGCAGCGATCCTCATCGCTGTTTTACATTCATGACGCTCCTCTGCGTTTCTCCTGTTTGGGAAAATAATTCAGCCGGATGTTTTAATAGGTCATATAGCAGAATGTCTTCTGACAGTTTGCTTTCAAGGTTATCTCCAGCTCACGCCCAAGGGGAGTTTAGGGCTGTCAGAGTAACTGCAGGCCCTCTCCTGCACTGCCTGGCCCGTGGCGTGTGTTTGACACAATGAAAGCAAACCCTGACAGTATCGCTGGAAAAGGTCTATGCGCATAAAATTAAGCTGACAGGAAGCTGACTAGCATGAGTTGGATATTTCAGCGTTAAGACGTAGGTGAGAGAGGACTCTGTTTCTATAAGCATTACAAGAGCCTCTTAACCGTTTGCAGGAATAGACCATTCAGAAAAAACAATGTGCATGTGACTTATCTTCTGTGCAACAGCCAAAAATGCTGAGAACGTACTAGCGTCTCCATACAATGAAAATCTATAGAGAGCCTGTATTTCTGTATATGTACAAAATTTAAGGGTGAGTCACTTTGCATAGTTCATAGTGAGTCACTGTGTACATAGAGCCATGTTTGTATCATATGTATATGCATGAATATATATATAATATACATCATGTATGTATACATAGCTATCTACATAATTATATATATAAATATTAAATATTATACACATAGCTATCTATATAATGTATAGACTTTATTTCTAGATTCTATAATACAGATTCAGTTTACCTACAGGCAATAAGTCATCCTTATTTTGGTTCTCAGAAACAAGGATGAGGTTTTACTATTTACGTATAAACGCAGGTGGCCATTTTAATAATAATAAACACTCTGCGTATGTCCATCACTATAATGACACAAATGACAGGGTGCCGAAATCTCATTAGTATTTTACCTGTATTTGGTCTCAACCCATAAATCACATTAAACACAACAAAATGATAAACAGCAGGGCAGGGCTGTAAGGACAAATCTAACTTGAATATGAATTTCAGAGCTCTCAGTTTTAACTCTGTTTATCTGTTATCTCAGATTCCAAACAAACTCTTTTCAAAAATGCTGTCAACTAAAAAATATCCCTGTAGATGCACTGTAGAGTGTTTCTGAGGTGTACAGAGGGGCAGAAAATGGAAAAGTTTGTTGCATAATCATATTTAGAAGAAAACATTGTTGAAAAACATTCTTTTCTCGTCTCGAATAAATTCCAATAAATTGTTTTGTGCATTTGAAGGATTTTAGGCTACTGAGCCGCTTGCTTTGTGGATTTGTGGACAGGCTTTAAATGTGAGGGTTCTTTGATGCGTTCAGAGCTGAATAACTCAGGCCTGCAGAATGGATATGCACAAGGTTTTTCTCTGATGTTTCAGAATAACTAAACCAGCGACCGCCTCATCAAAAAACGGCTGCCTGCAGTTCTCACTACCAGACAGCAACTGGACCTCAAGATTAATATTATTGGACATCATATTTGCAACTCAAGGGGGATTACACATGGATTTCTTCATTCTCTGCTCTTGTTTCATCTTGCGCGTAAGCAACAACTGTTTTTATTTTAACAACGCAGGCTCACACAGAGACACATGGGACAGAAACGCGCCTAGATTTGCATTTCCTGAAGGAAACCGTGGTGCTTACAAGCCTGCATAAACAGAGCTAAAGTTCAGGCTTTGATTGTGTGTAAACGAAACATTGCATCTAAGCTGCTTTGTCACTATCACAACACTGAGCATGTCTTGCTTTCAACCGTCTGTGTACAATTTTATAAAGTGTAACAGCGGCTACAAACAGCAGCTACAACCGATTAAACACATATAAAAGATTAGACCAATCCCAAATTATACTGACCAATCAGTATGCAAATACAGTATGACATCACTGTCGGCCGGATGCTGAATATTCCATCAATGCAAGTCAACTGGGCAAACTTTAATCTTCACAAAACCGCTAAACTAAAACACCAAAGCCTGGAATTATCTACAAAACAAACTTTAAACTCAACCTGTAAAATAAGCGGTTTGAGCTAAATTAACCGTAAGTACCTAACACTCAGAACGAGGGGTTTAGAACGTTCCCCAACCACAGTATCTGGGGAATATTAATACAATACTGCCTTGCAAGCAATGTAATGATGTACTAAGCTGCAGCAATATACCGTCATTGCCGCAACTAATTGTAAGTCAACTACCAATCCCAGTGTAGAGGGTTTACTGTACTCCAGAGCCGGGTCGGCCCACGCCGTGTTGACAGGATGAGTTACATCCCAAATAAAGTGTAACTCATGTGCCGTTCCCCACAGTTCACCAGAGGAGAGACAGCACTGCAGAAAAGCCATGAGACAGCATTTCTTACAGCTAATATAGCTCTCTCTCTCTCTTCTCCCCTCCGAGACTCCCTGAATCCTCTCCACCTATCCGCCGCCTCAATATTTGCCCATTAAAAGGCAGAGCCTGAGTTTGTGGTGAATAATTTAGGACTGCTGCTCTCTGGTCGAGCACAGAAGGCTGCTGATCAGAGACTCATAAAAGAGATTTGACAGCAGCCAAAGGGAGAGAGAGGACACCGGAAAAGGCACCAATTTCGGTACGGCGTGTTTATGAAGGGGGTTCTGTCATCGGACCACCCAAACATGTGTATGAATAAATCTCTGGAAACCTCTCCAAAATATCCAGCACAAAATTCAACCAAATATCAAAAAGAATGAATAAGAACACATTATTATTTTGATATACTACATTTAAAGACAAATAAGCCAATTTAAAGACCATTAAGGCTTTTGCATTGTTAAATTGGTTGTATATTATATTAGACAAGCATGTGAATATGAATCTGATAAAATATCTGACACAAATCCCAACCAAATATCAAAAAGAATAAATAAGAACACGTTGTTTTCATTCTGTTTAAAGAAATAAAGCCAATTTCAGGATTAAGACTAATGCTTATACATAAATTTACACACACAATGTGACCTGGACTGTTTCTCTGGCATATCTTGGAGCTCAATCTGCCTGCAACACAATTACAGAGCAGAATGTCATTTGTTGGCATAGAAACGCAGTCAGATATGTTCACACACACACACACACACACACACACGCACACACACACACACACACACACTCACACACACACACACACACACACGCACACACACACACACACACACACACACACACACACTTTTCTTACATTGGCAGAACACTAATTGGTGAGGGACGTTTGGACTTGGGGCTCAGTGGCACACTAGCTGTGCCACTCAAATTCCTACCTACCTAATGAGGGTCTCTCTTACGCTCCATGAATGACCACTGCTGGGTCCTGCTCTCCATCTCTAGAGCCACAGTTTTCTTCACCAGCAGCAGCAAACACACACCGATTAAATGGCCGTGGTCAAAATCACCATCTGGGCTGATTAACTACAAATGTGGAGAGCGAGGGACGGTCCGATCCGGTACTGCTAGAAATACCGCCCTGTACCAAAATAATGGAAGGGTTAACTCAACAGCTGCAGAACTAAATAAGAGGCAGACAGAGACTTATGATGTTTTACTAAAGCGAGCGCTGTGTGTCTCTCAGCATATCAAGGTTATTAAATTGTGAATAACAACACATCTGACTTTTTATAGCTCATTCATTCAGATCTGGGGAATTTTTTTTCACTCTGCAGAGATTTTTTTGTTTTGCAGGAATGAAATTTTTCAGACCACGTGCAACTTTTGTTTGTTCTCAGGGGAAAACGGTGGGTTTGCATCTCTCTCTCTCTCTCGCTCTACATGCATGTGAATTCAAGTTATACATTTTAATCAGTACTTGTGCTCCCTGGGATTGAACCCACAACTTTTGCGCTGCTAACACAACGCTCTACCAGTTTAGCTACAGAAACACTATAAACAACGATGACAGAAAAAAGTCACAGCTTTTCAACAAGACACCACTGGGATTTGAACCCAGGAATTCATGTTTACAAGGCAGGTGCTTTGACCAACTAAACCATTTGACCAAACCATTGCTTATCCCAATTTCTATCATTGCAAATTATATTATTAGCTTAACAATGTAAGTGGAAACTGAACATAAGCTTGTTTATATTTGTTTATGTTTGCAGTCAGATTTTTAAATCCCACTGTATGTTTCATATTCTGTAACTCTTGATTAAAATGCATTAGAGCAGAAGCCAAACATTGAAACACATCTGACCAGCCACAATATGACACGTCATTCATTTCAACAGGAACGATCGGTTCTGTTCCTTAAGCCCTGAATAATTTACCACAGGAAGTACTTAACCAGAGAAAACTACCGTAAGCAAGAAGATGACCCAGACTAGTCTTTTCTCAACGGTCCAGTGAATAATTCATTGGAATTACGTAACAACATAAGTTGTATTTACTCTAGTCAGAGTCACACACGATTATAGTGAAAGTCAGACTCAATTCTGCTACTGTGATACTGAGGTTGGCCAAGCATAGCACTTTAAAATCAGTACACTACAGAAGTCTCTGTGTCTCCGTGAGGCATACGAAAAATACAACGTTTCAAAGCTTATGAGTAACTGACACATGGTTTACAAATACGTTCTCCACAAACGTCCAGAAAATACTGGAATTGCTCTCCGCTATTCAACCTCGTGAGGCTTCACTGCATTTACTGCATATGATGTTCTTGCAAAGACTTGTGGGTAACTGGCTTTATATGACCGGTTTACTTTTGACTTGATCGATTCAAGTTTTTATGGGAACCATGAAGGAGTAATTTAACCATAGTGGTCACCATTATTGAACGTCCCACGTTTAACGGGACATAAGTAAAACGACAACAGGATGGAAATACTCAGGAATTATTCCAGCCCAAGTACGTTTTTTAATCATCGTTAATCGATTGGAGTGAAAATAAGAGCCACACAACAGCGTGCGATGTAACTACAGAAAATCCTGATAATCTCCATCTGTTATTCTGAGAGAACTCTCTGCTGAGGTGGTTTGAAACAGGATAATCACCAACATTTAAACCGAGGAAATCTTTAGCGCTATCATCATAATCTGTGTTTATCACCAACAACATTTTACACGCAAAATAATCACTGCAATTCCATTCGCTAATTAGGTCAATACATTGAATCCTTGGGGACAATTGTAATTAGCCAACCTGCAGGATGTTTGAGCAGATTACCAAAAGCTAACAGCCGCATTAAATTCGGAGTAAAGAGAAATTCACTGCGTAAACGGTCGACAACGCAATATAATGCTGAACATATAAATAATATACTCTGTTACCTCATAAAACAATGAACTGACATTTTTATGCTACAATAAATCACAGAAATGCTAATTGAGAACAGAAGTAGAGGAAAACATGGCTCTGATTCAAAGCTGAAAAAACACAAAAACAACATTTCAGCTACTTTCTCATTTTAGGGAAGTTTTGCAATTAAAACGCTTGATTTATGGACATCATCCATAACATGTTGTTTACAAATGCTTTTGAATAAACGAACAACAATCATATTTACAGTGACCATCTGACTACATTTATATTATGATATAACACAAATTATTATATAGCCAAATAATGTCACTCGACTAACTACCACCTTTGTATCTGACAAAATCCAGCTGCTTTAATGTGGCCTCAAAGGAAAGACAACGGCACTCATCTGAGTATTTCTGTTACCTCAGAAGATCTGGACCAATGATACAAGAYGCCCATAAACTGTGAACAATCATTCTTTGGTTTTATCAGTCAGGAATATCACGTATACTGAGGAAGTGTGGCTGCGTCCACCTCCCTCATGGATATAAATCACACAGGTGGAACTCACATTTCTCCTAAGAGCCTTTATCCTTGGGCTTTCCTGCTCAGGAACCCCCATGGAGCAGAACCCGCATGGACCATCCATGATCAAAGGCTGCTGGAGACAGTTATCAGACTCCTCCAATCACAGGAGAGCAAGAACTGAAGGCTGAGCATCAGAAAGTTATTCACCACACACACACACACACACACACACACACACACACATTGTTTACTCTCAATAACCTCTGACACATAACTGAACTCATATGACTTTCTGCAGTAATACAATAAATTATTTAGCTCAATGTCCTGGCTGCTCTGTGTAATATAACAAAGCCTCATAAGCGTTTTATAGCAGCAATCGATGACTAATGTGCGAGAGAGAGACATTTTTTATACAATAGCTTTGTGTGACAAAAAGAGCAAAGTGAGACAAAAAACAACAAACATTATTCATGTAAAATGTTCCTCGCCCCTTTATTTCTCAAATCCACAATTACACTTAAAACCGGTTCTTGAAGACGCTATGGGCCAAATCTGATGGCGTCTGGACACGCCTTATCTGAATGTTTGAAACGTGTGACATGAGCGTGAACGGGTGACGACATCATTTTCACGACTGAATGAATTATTATGTTAATGCTCTTCTTAGCGTTCATCTTAATACGCTAAATCACCAGATTAAAATATTGATTAAAACGCCCCGGCACAAATTAGAGAAAAGTGCTGTCAAGTGTTTACCCAAGTCCTTGCATCACCTCAGCGTTACTTACGTAATATTCATAACCGTTTGCCCCGTGTGAGATGATGAACGCTGTCAATCACCTGTCTGATAAATAAACACATTCAGAGACACACACAGCCTCAGCGCAGCACCTGATGAGCCTTTATGGCAAACGTAATAAAGCCAAGTGGAGAATATGTCAGAGGTGACAACACACACAGACCCGCTGAAGGACAGCTCTGTCATCCCCTGCAAACGTCTCTTATGCAGATAGATTACACTCAGTCACATAAAAAATAATTGTCCTTGAAACATATTGCTGTGATGGATCTGTCCTGCTTCTGCTCTGGGTAATTGAAGCTGACCTTAATAAATTAGTAACACAGGTTGTTGTCTCGACACTGGTGCAAAAGATTAGGCTGACATCCTGAGGGGAGGTCCAAGGAATTAATAGCATTCATTCCAGCAGTAACACAACCTCTTTTCTTGACACACACACACACACCCGCATCCACTCACACACACACGCGCACACATACACACACACACACACACACACACACAGACACTCAGCAGGACGTTCACAAAGGCAATCACAATGATTATGCAACACACACACACACATATATATTATATATAATATTACATAAAGATGATATATACAGTAATATGTATCTGTTCTCCTCCTACTCTGAGTAGATGGTCCATCTTCAAACCACAAAACATGACTTGGGAGTTTTTATTACATCAGAAAGTGAAATTATAATTTAATTAAAGATGTCAAGAATAAGTTTGCTTGAACACAGCAGTTAAAAAGTGTGATTTAACTTCTTAAAATTCTTTCATTTTCTCAGGTTACTTGATTTTAAGAAAAATCTCATAACTACAACCTTAAAGCAGAGAATTTTTTCATAACGCTGCCTCACTAAATATTTTAACTTCTTTCCTTACAAACGCTGCCAAATTGCGAGACCCAAAGCATTTGTGTACCTAAATCTAAGTCTATTTTAAAGCCCAACAACCTGTCACCCACTCACACTTATGATGTCAAACTGAATTATATAAAGCGAAGGAGGTTTCAGAGGAACAGAGCAGAATCTGCTGGTGTGGTTTGTGCATTTGATATGGTAAACAGACGAATAGACTCTTGCATAATACTACAGCAACACACTATTTCAGTGCGAGACTCATTTAGCAGCACAGATTTGAGAGTCTAAGCTGAGGCAGGTCTGAGGGTTCACACATTCAGTCAAAAATTCCCCAGGTACTGTCAGGAAACGAGATGATCTGTCAACAGTTACACACACCCAAAATAGCACAAACCTTATAGTAAGTGGTACCAGTGAACTAAAGCCCTGCGCCAACACTCAGAAAAACACAATTTTAAATTCTATTAAGAGACAGAAGTCAGGTGAGGAAATCTACATAAAACAAAATAAAAGTATTTAAGAAACTACATTTTTGGAACTAGCACATGCAGCTCAGAAATTGTGGTTTGAGGCATGATAAAATAGGACAAGGAAACTGCAGTGCATTCTGGGTAATTTCCTCTTAAAGACAATATGAGGGAAACAACGTTTATCTAGATCTTTAGAGATAAAGTAATTTGCTGTACATCTGAAACATCTTGTTCCATAATGTTCCCACGTCAGATAAATGAGAACAAACTGTCACTCAACAATTAGTTTCAGAAACTCAGTCTGGCTAGTCATGATGAAGAAATACAGAAGACACTGAACACCAGAAGAACTATGAGGTACAACGAGATACAATTATGTTCCTGGACTGTTATTAGAGAAAGTCTTCAAACTGTCCAAGTGTTTGACTTGAAAACATGAGCCGTCTAAGATGAAAAATTCAGGAAAGTGTCTCAGATTGGAGCACATTCTAATAGCGCTTACAAAGCAGAAGGCTGAATGCTGAGCCGAGGTTTAATGAAGGAAGGCTAACGCACGCAGCAGAAGTTTCCTGCAGGCCTCACACAGAAATTGTACTACATCAGCTTCACAGTTTTGTGTGAGATGTAATAGCATATGGTTCAGCATGTGAGCTCACAGCTGCCCGGTAATGTGCTGCTTTCTCAACTGAAGCTAAAGTGAACTCAAAGCGCACTTCACGTTCAACTAAATCAAACTAGCCAGCGGGGTAAGACTGTCCTCAAATTTAATTATCTAAGACAAAACCATGCAAGTTTTTCACAGGCTGTGTGAACGGCGAGGAAATGGGCTAACGTTAGATGTTCTGAAGCTCTCTGTCGTTGAGAGGTTAGTTTTATTAACATTGGTGTTAACTGATAGATTATCCTGTAAACTCTCACATTTCTTCTTATCTTTAGCTTGCTAACGCTGCGGTTACCCTGGGCCATCTTCATGCTAATCCCCGCTTTTAACCCAGGGTTGAGTAACGTTCACACTTGTAATTTAGAAGCAAAGAAGGGCTATAACCTCATTTTACCCGGGTTATAAAACCCTGTACATAGTGAAACAAAGCGAATGTTATGGCTGGATGCTCAGCAACCGACATCCAATCAGAAACTGAACAGCGCATGCCGCATATCACCAGCTGCGTACAGTCACAGAAACCCAGAGCGCTGTGTAAACAGAACCGGTTCAGCTTGTGAGGGAAAATAAAGTCAGAAAATACTGTCAGCTGCTGACAGAAAACGCCTGCTTTGGAGTAAAAAATGTCTCAGGGGGGCAAAAACAGCCAAAAGATTTATATGGCAACATTCTTTCCTCAGAAAGTGTGAGACAAGCATATATTAAGCGTGACTGTTGACATATTCAAGAATGTACATATTAAAATATGCAAATAAATATAAATATGCAAACATTAACCCATGGTTTTGGGGTTAACATTTTCCAAGTGTGAAAAGCCCATAAATGCTTAATTATTCTATCTGGAGATTTTTGCTGTTTACAGAGCTACACGTATGATGTCTTGAGATGAAAACACCAAATCACATTTTATAGAATACATTTGCATTTCCTGGACAGACCAGCGCTTGTTAAGCGGAAATATAAACACCCAAAAATAAACAAACTGAGAATTAAATCCAGTCAGGTTTCTGACATATGTTTTCCACATATTAGAATAATAGTCAATTTATCAAAATATAGAAATAATAATAAAAAAACATGCTTAGAATCTCAGAACTCCCTCACCATCCTGCCAAACTCTTCCATTAAAACTAATTTTCCGTTTAATAAACAAATTCATACAATACAGATTTGCATTTAGCCATAAGCTATTAAATACTGTAGTATATAATGTTTACGGTTAATTTAGCATCCAGCAGGAATTCTGGGAAATCTAATGAGACTGGAATATTCTGAGAAGTATTTAGATAGATGTTATCTAGGGTGTGTAGTCAAAAGTTTGTCTCTGCACAAGAGAAAAAGTATAAGAGTCACAAGAGCATCTTTAAGCAAACTAACAACATTCCCACGGGATGAACCGGCTGCATATAAGGGCTGTCATTAAAATCCACAACATTGTTATGAGTGGGTTTTCTCTCCCTGGATCAATAACGCTTTACTATGAAGACATTAGTGGCCCTCATCACAGTCACAGAAGCACAGGACAAAAACTACTAACCAAACTATTAATGACACAATACTATTAAAAACTATCAATGAAATAATTAACAGTAAAATGTTTACAAATTCTATGCTAAAGCAAATGACAAACTAAATGTCATTATTTACCCTCACGTTGTTTCTGGTGAACAGGATACATTTGAAACATCTTTTCCATACAATGACATGTGACTAAATAAGCCCTAGAAACATGAAAGCATAAATCTAAAAACACAGCAGAACTACAACAGTCCACAAAACACGTCCACGGTACATTCTGCATGCTCACGTTTCAGAAATCATACAGCTTTCATCCTTTCCTCAACTCTGTTGTGGTTCTGTATGGTAAATAACGAAAACAAGCATTCGGGTATTGCTCTACATTCTAGGTTGACCATTTCTTTAATAGCACTGCGATATATGTGTGTGCCCCATATGCAAGCGATAATGAGAGAGAGACAGTGAGCGAGTACAAGGAAGAGCAGAGAGAGAGACATCATAATATACTCCACCCTGCTGCAGTCCCTCATTACAGTGAGTTTCTGACTTTGAGCCTTCTGAATCTGAGCCAACGATTCGCACAAGGCCAACATCTCGCTAAACGCGTCCACTCGAGCATCTATACACGCGCCTATTTGTGTACGTGTCTTCCCCTGCCAGGAGAAAATTCCTTTGTTTTGTTTTTTTCCCACTTATCCGACTCTTGTCTTCACTGTGAAGTGCTTGAGCGAAAGCTACGAGTCTTTGCAGCGGAGCTCTCAAATAGAATCAGTGAATAACGCCACTCAAATTAGTCAACAAACAAACCGCCACAAATAACAAGAGTTTGTGTGTCGCTCTGACTCACGGCTTCACGCGGCGTGGCTTTGAAAACAGAGCGTGCATCAGAGAGGACGAAATCCAGTCTCACAACATAACAGCAAAAACAAACCAGAAGAAAACACGATTGCAAATGATAGCAAACCCTGAAATCTGTGAAAATGAGTCTTCTTTCCCCACTGCGGTGAAATCTGTCTTGTGAGAGGAAGATGCATTTTAGTCACGTGATCACAGGGAGTAACTACAGTACAGATAGATCTACAAGGCCAGACAGTGTTCATGCGAGTAATAGCACTGTCTTATGTGATATTTGTCCAGCGAGTTATCCTGTTTATTAAAGAAAACTCATGAAAATGGAATATTGATCTCACGTTCAGCACAGACATTGATTCAGGCTCTAGATGTCCGGTGATGGTCTCTGGAGAAGGGCACCAAAGTTTTCAGTTTGGAGGAAGTTTTGTGGTCTCTGGTTTCACGGACCTCCACTGCAGCAGATGAAGTTCTGTTGTACAAGAAACCGTAGACTCGCCTAAGCAGAAAGCAATTACCAGACTGTGTGACTGTAGTGTCCTCAGGAGAGATTATTTGGTTTGAGGCGAGGACTACGTACCGTGAGATGCGGTTTGAGGGCTTGACTTGCAGCTCCGAGGGCTTTGTGTGTAATTTGAATCTGCTGATGTACCGTCTGATCAAGAAACCGGGCTATGATGAGAAATCCCGGGATCCGCTCTGAAAAGGCAGCACACTTTCCTGGCAGAAAGAACGAGATGCAGAAAGAGAGGGAGAGAAAAAACAGAAATAATTAAATCATTATCTCTTTTGTATATTGATTGTCTTACATTCTTTTCATCATGCGACGTTCAGTGTCGCTTTTGTGTTGCTTAGATTAGAGGGTAATTAGAGGGTAAATTAGAATCAACTATTGCATTTGTATAGCAAACATCTCCGGCCTGGACAGAATCGGACTGAAATCTGTAAAACAGAGCTAAGCAGTAAACACACAATATTCAAAAAGTAATTCATTCTCAGCTATTGTAGTTTAGAAACGTAGGCTGTGCTTTCAGTCCTAACAAACATTTGCGTTGAAAAATAAGCTATTCAATTCTGTTCTTTTCTTTTGTCCTGAAAGCCGTTGACACAATCGTGCGAAGGCAACAGATTTTACATCAACGTTCAGAAGAATAATGAACGTAATAAATGTTTAGTGCTCCTAATTGTTTCTAATAGTGTTTCTCCCTCTAATACCCATTGAGTAAGAATCAAGTTTTTCCCACAATGCAATTTGTGTGAGGCGACGAGAGATGAACGCACAATACAGCCTCCATTGTGACACAGAATTACTCATGCAGCCCTTGTGCCTATTGTGCTAAGGAAATTTCTCTTTTTTTTTTTAAAGCCATTGACTTTTTTAACTGAGGACAGCTGTACAATATTTCAAGTGTCTGAAAACCTGCCCACAGACCTGAAAAGATGTTGGTAACAGCCATAAACATTTACCTTGACAAAAATCATAGTTTATATCGTTTAGCTGATTGAAATAAATGAACGTACAGGAAAAAAATGTGCATGAATTCAGCCAACAAGAAGAATTTGGCAAGGCCATGTTTTCCTCCATTCATTACAATGAAGAGGCTTTGATGACACATAAAAGCAATTTAGTTGGTTCTCCTTGGTTAGTCACTGGTTCTGAGGCAAGATAATAACTAATAGGAACAACATCTCAGAGTCTGTTTTGATGAGACTGGTCTTTCGTGTCAGCCTCACAAAACAAGATTTAAATACATTTAAATGTTTGTATATATTCTAAAGGAGTGATTCTCGTTTGTAAAAACCACAGGACGCTGTGTGTAACTGTTATGTTGTTGCTAAGGTATCATGAATGTTTTAATTGAATTATTACATGAATTTCACACCTGTAGCAGATATGAATGTAAAATGTCTCGTTGAAATTTTCATCCACACACATTTGAACACACTGAAACTCACACACTACAAACCCAAGGAGGTTTTTTGGAGGCTACGGATGCCCTTAATGGGGGTAATTACAGAAGACATGACCCCGTTCCTTCCTCCCAAGCGGGCGTGATTCATAAGCGACTGTGAAATTGGAGTAATGGGGGCCAACACAAACAAAAGCTGCCCGACTACCTCAGCTGAACGCCGCTGTGGAGGTGAAAAACAGGCCACAAACAAATGGCCACAACAATAAATGAGAGACAAAAGTTGGCTCACTTTAACTATTAACTTGATGAGTTGTAATGTAATGGCTGAATTTGCTGTTTAATGGGAGATCAACTTAATCGGTCGCCCTAAAATAGACAAAAATGCCCCTCAGGTTGTACTGCCCTTTATAAACTACACTCTCCTTTTCTCTCAACACAACTTGGCTTTTATTGAAACTGAGGGCAGCGTTTACAGAGTTAAAATGATCAAGCTCATGTTAAATTCAACTCACTGCTTCTCCAGTTACTGATGCTGACAAAAACATTAAGAATAAAAAAAAGAGAAAGATCTACTAATGTTCAAAATGTTCAGCTATTTAGACGTCCTGTTAACATCTGTTGGGAACAACGTTCAAACTTTATAATTCTGTAATATTTTGAATCGTTCCACTAACAACCTGAGGATAACGTTTCTGATATACATGATATATGATGTTAAAAAGCGTCTTTAATGAGACAACAGGAACCTTTTGATAACATGTCAGCCAACATTCTGAGAACGTTTCCTCTTAGCTTAGCTGCTGTAACTCAGGGCCTCCAGATATAAATGGTACTGATTGTGATAAAGATGTGGGACTTGTCTGGTTTCTGCTGCAGAAATTCAGCTTGGCTTGTCAGATGTTCACTGTCTGAAGAGCAACGGTTGTAGGTTTTCATTAGGTCAAGTGGGACATGAAGCATTCAGGGACTGTCCGCTCACAAGTGGATAACACTTCTCCACCTCATCCTCTATTTCCCAATCTTGTAATCTTGACGCTACGCCGCACACCTGTCCTCTCACGCCAACTCACGCAATTGTCTGCCAGAAAACATGAAACATCCATTCGCCGACGCCGTTTCGGAGAGAAAACCTGCTAAAACAGAAGCTTTAAAAATAACGTGAATTATTTACAAACAAGTTTAAAAGGTGACCTTTGTTTGCCTGTGCAAAACACACCACCAGCATGCTGTTGCTAGCGTGTTGCTAAGCAGACTGGCATCTGATGGCAACTTCATATATATTTATATATTTTTACATTTATTCATTTGGCAGATGCTTTTATCCAAAGCGACTTTCAGTGAATTCCAGGCATTTTTTTTTATTAGTACTTGTGCTCCCTGGCATCAAACCCACAACCTTTGTGCTTCTAACACAATG